>PVJI01003367.1:72332-105836 GCA_004026765.1 Micronycteris hirsuta
GGATTGAGCGCGGGCTGGGAACCAGAGGGTCCCGGTTCGATTCCCCGTCAGGGCACATGCCTGGGTTGCGGGCCAGGTCCCCATGAGGGCCATGTGAGAGGCAACCATACATTGCTGTTTCTCTCCCTCTCTGTCTCCCTCCCTTCTCCTCTCTCTAAAATAAATAAATAAAATCTTTAAAAAAAGAGAAAGATACTATATTTTCCACAAGATGGAAGTAAAAATTAAAAAATATATGTTCAAAACCAAACATTTTTCTCCAGCTCAGAAAATTGACAGATCCACAGTGAGATACCACCTCACACTGCTGAGAATGGCCATCATAAACAAACTAACAAACAACAAGTGTTGGAGAAGTTGTGGAGAAAAAGGAACCCTAGTGCACTGTTGGTAGGAATGCAGACTGGTGAAACCACTATGGAAAACAGTACGGAATTTCCTCAGAAAACTAAAAATGGATCTGCCTTTTGACCCGGCAATTCCACTGCTAGGATTATATCCTAAAAACCCTGAAACACCAATCCAAAAGAACCTATGCACCCCAATGTTCATAGCAGCAAAATTTACAATAGTCAAGTGCTGGAAGCAATGTAGGTGCCCATCAGTAAATGAATGGATCAAGAAACTATGGTACATTTCCACAATGGAATTATATGCAGCAGAAAGAAAGAAGGAGCTCCTACCCTTTGCGACAGCATGGATGGAACTGGAGAGCATTATGCTAAGTGAAATAAGCCAGGTGGTGAAAGACAAATACCATATGATCTCACCTTTAACAGGAACCTAATCAACAAAACAAACAAGCAAAATATAAGCAAAGACACAGAAATTGAGGGCAAGCTGACGGTGACCAGAGGGGAGAGGGGAGGAAATTTTAGTGGAAAAGTGTGAAGGGTTTGCAGGAACAATTATAGAGGACACATGGGCAATAACAGCGGGGGGAGGGGTGGAGGCGGGAGGGAGGTGGGGAGGGCTGGGGGGGAAGGCATAAAACTGTACTTGAACAATTAAAAATAAATTAAAAAACTAAAAATAAATAACTATAATTGAACAAAAATAAAAAAGTTTAAATAAATAAATAAATAAATAAATAAATAAAAAGTCATTATAACAAAACAAAACAAAAAAGAAAAGAAAATTGACAGACAACTCTCCCAGTTACTCAGGCTAAAAACTTGGCAGTCATCCTTGATGCTTTTCTTTTGCAGCTTCACCTAATCCATGAACAATTAATTGCTCTATTTTAAATAACACACTCCAAAATTGGATTACATTTTTCCACCTCCATTGCTACCAAGCCACCATCATTTCTCATCCGAACTACTGCAATACCCTCTAAACTGATCACTCAGCTCCCACTGTATCATTTTTCCAGTTTATTCTAAACACAGCTGTCAGAGTTACCCTGTTAAATATTAGACTATGTCACTCAAAGTGCTCATAACTTTTAAAATGCAAAAAAGAATTTCAATTAAATTTATTGGGGCGAAACCTGTAAAATTATATAGGCTTCATGTGTACAATTCTAGATACATCATCTGTATATTGTATTGTGTTCCCATTACCCAAAGTCAAATCTTCTTCCATTACCTTTCACCACCCCTTTACCATTTACTAGCCCCCCACCCCCACCCCTTGTCCCTTTGGTAACCACCATACCGTTGTCTGTGTCTATGAGTTGTTGTTTGTTTTTCTTGTTTGTTCATTTATTCTTTTAGTTTTATATCTCACATGAGTGAAATTATATGGCTCTTGACTTTTTTCTGTCTGATTTATGTGGCTTAGCATGATCTTCTCAAGACCCATCTATGCTGTTGCAAATGGCAGTATTTCATCTTTTCTTATGATTGAGTAGTATTCCATTGTAGACTATAGCTTTCCCCTTGGGGTATTTTTGGGTCTCTTGTTGAATATGAATTGACTGTATATGGAAGGGTTTAACTCTGGGCTCTCTATTATGTTCCATTGGTTTATGTTTCTATTTTTATTCCATCACCACATTGTTTTAATTACTATAGCTTTGTAGTGTAGTTTGAAATCAAGAAGTGTAATACATCTGACTTTGTTTTTCTTTCTCAGGATTGCTTTTCATCTTTGGGGTCTTTCGTGGTTGTATACAAATTAAATTTTTTTTTTCTATTTCTGTGAAAAAATGCCATTGGAATATTGATAAGGACTATGTTGAATCTGTACATGATTTTGGGTAGTATGACCATTTTAACAATATTAAGCCTTCGAATCCATAAATACAAGATGTCTTTCCATTTGTTTGTATCTTCTTTGATTTATTTCTTTTTTTTTTAATTTTATTTTTTTTTATTTATTTTTTAGAGAGAGGGGAAAGGAGGGAGACAGAGAGGGAGAGAAACAGCAATGTATGGTTGCCTCTCACATGGCCCTCACGGGGACCTGGCCTGCAACCTAGGCATGTGCCCTGACTGGGAATCGAACCGGGACTGCCTGGTTCCCAGCCCGCGCTCAATCCACTGAGCTACACCAGCCAGGGCATTCTTTGATTTATTTCAAAAAATTCTTGTAGTTTCATTGTACAGATCTTTCACTTCTTGGGTAAATTATCACTAGGTATATATATATTTTTGATGCTATTGTATAATGAATAGTTTTACTTATTTCTTTCTCATATTTTTTCCTTTTAATTATTTTTATTACTCAAAAAAGCTTCATTTTTCATTTAACTTTCTGACTCTGTGCTTGTGCCTTCATACTTTCACAACAATTTTCTGGTCTTCAATAAGAAAAACATGCTTGATCCTGCCACGGACACATTTAGCACACATGGATCCACCATAGGCCCTGCTGACGTGTTTTTTCGTTTTAGACAACCTCATTAGAACTTTAGGTCTCACAGCATGAACTCTGCAAAGTTGGCCTAGGCACACACTACATGCAGATTTTGGTGCTTTCCCGACCTTTTTGGTATAAAGGTAAAAAATTCTATTGCCAGGGGTTCGGGACAGCCCAGTTTTGTTAGAGGCTGTATTGTAGGACAGCCTCCGCCGGTACATCAAACACTGGACCATTGTGAATACCTAACGATACTGTTCCCAGAAGAGGAAAAGGAAAAATCTGTCTCATATTTTTAAAAAACATTTTATTTATTTTTAGAGAGAGGGGAAGGGAAAGAAAAAGAGAGGGAGAGAAATATCAATGTGTGGTTGCTTCTCACACGCTCCCTACTGGGCACCTGGCCCACAACCCAGGCATGTGCCCTGACTGGGAATCGACCTCATGACCCCTTGGTTCACAGGCCAGCACTCAATTCACTGAGCCACACCAGGCAGGGCTCTTTCTCATACTTTTTATTACTAGTGTATAGAAATACAACTGATTTCTGTATGTTGATTTTATATCCTTCAACTTTACTGAATTTGTTGATTATTTCCAACAGTTTTTGGTTGAGTCTTTGGGATTGCCTACATACAAAATCATATCATCAAAAAATAGTCACAATTTTAATTCTTACTTTCTGATATGGATGCTTTTTATTTCACTGTGTTGCCTAATTGCTCTAGAACAGATATCCAGTACTATATTAAATAATAGCAATAAGAGTGGGCACTCTCATCTTCTTCCTGATCTCAGAGAAAAAGCTTTCAAATTTTTGCCATTGAGTACAATGTTAGTTGTGAGTTTATCATATATGACCTGAATTGTTTTGAGGTATGTCCTTTCTATACACAGTCCATTGACAGTATTTATCATGAGATGATGTTGTATTTTTCAAATGATTTTTTAAAAATCTATTGCAATGATCTGGTGAATTTTATTTTTCTTCATAATGTGTTGTATTACTGTCGCGGGGATTTCGTCCCAGCCGAAACCTGTGGGTGACCGTAACCGAATGTGTGAAAGAGTCTCACACTGAGACACGCGGGGGGAAGGAATCTGGGACCACGGGACCAACTTCCAAATCTCAGGAAAAGGCCTCGAGCGTGGCTTCGCTGGGTTTTTATTAGGAAGCTCCGGACACAGCAAAATGGGAAGGGCTATTCATTAGCTATGCAAGATGCTCCGGGCAATCATTAGCATAATCCCTTCTCCCCTGGGGAAGGGTCTCAGCAAGTTAACAAGTCTTAGGAAGTAAGTTAATCCAATTTCCCTTTAAGGAATTCCTTTTTCCAAGAGCATGATTTTTACGCCGGCCCGCATGGGAGTGTTCATTTCCACGGAGCTGGGCTCGAGACGTGGAAATTCCCAGGGGGTTACGTTTTTATCATGCGGATGAAAAGAATTCCTATCACATATTACAATTATTAATTTGTGTATGTAAAAACCATCTTTGCATACCAGGGATAAGCTCCACTTGAATGTGCTGTATAATCCTTAAAATGTGTTTTTAAATTCAGGTTGCAGACATTTTGTCGAGAATTTTTGCATGTATGTTCATCAAGGACATTGGTCTATAGTTTTCTTACATCTTTTTTTTGTATTTTTTTAAAAATTATTTTATTGTTCAATTACAGTTGTCTGCATTCTGCCCCCCCCCCAGCCAAACCCACCTCCCTCCCTTGCTTCCACTCTCTCCCTTGGTTTTGTCCACGTGTCCTTTATAGTAGTTCCTGAAAACCCTTCCCCCCATTGTGCCTTTCCCCCTCCCCTCTGGCTATTGTTAGATTGTTCTTAATTTCAATGTCTCTAGGTATATTTCATTTGCTTTTTTCTTTTGTTGATTATGTTCCAGTTAAAGGTGAGATCATATGGTATTTGACCCTCGCCACCTGGCTTATTTCACTTAGCATAATGCTCTCCAGTTCCATCCATGCTGTCGCAAAGTGTGTAAGCTCCTTCTTTCTCTCTGCTGCGTAGAATTCCATTGTGTACATGTACCACGTTTTTTTGGTCCAATCATTTGCTGATGGGCACTTAGGTTGCTTCCAGCCCTTGGCTATTGTAAATTGTGCTGCTATGAACATTGGGGTGCATAGGTTCTTTTGGATTGGTGTTTCAGGGCTCTTAGGATCATCCCAAATAAGCAAAATTCACATTATTTTCAAATGCACATGGAACATTTTCAAAGATAGACCACATGATAGGACACAAAACAAGCCTCAACAAATTCAAGAAAATTGAAATCATATCAAGCATCTCCTCAGACCACAAGGGCCTGGAACTAGAAACCAACCTCAAGGAAAAAATCCTGAAACACTCAAACTCATGGAGATTGAATATCATGCTATTAAACAATGAATGGGTCAAGAATAAGATTAGGGAAGAAATCAGAAAGTTTCTGGAAACAAACAAAAATGAACTCACAACAATCCAAAACTTATGGGACACATGGAAGGCAGTCCTGAGAGGGAAGTTCATGGCGATACAGGCCTACCTAAAAAAGATAGAAACATTTCAAATAAACAACCTAACCCTACACCTACAAGAACTCAAGGAACAACAACAAAGACAGCCCAGAGCAAGTAGAAGGAAGGAAATAACTGAGATTAAAGCAGAATTAAATGACATAGAGACCAAAAACACAATTCAAAGGATCAATAAATCCATAAGCTGATTCTTTGAAAAGGTAAAATCAACACACCTTTAAGCAGACTCATCAAGAAGAAAAGAGAGAGGACCCAAATAAACACAATCAGAAATGAAAGAGGAGAGATTACAACTGGTACCACAGAAATGCAAAGGACTGCAAGAAATTATTATGAACAACTATATGCCAAAAAATTTGAAAACCTAGGTGAAATGGACAAATTTCTAGGAAAATGTAATCTTCCAAAACTCAATGAAGAAGAAACAGAAGGCCTGAACAGACCAATAAAGGCTGATAAAATTGAAGCAGTAATCAAAAAGCTTCCAACACACAAAATCCCTGGACCAGACAGTTTCACAGGAGAATTTTACAAAGCATTTAAGGAAGAGCTAACCCCCATCCTTCACAGATTATTCCAAAAAATTCAAGAGGATGGAAGACTCCCAGACTCTTTTTTTGAAGCTAGCATCATCCTAATCCCCAAACCAGGTAAAGACATAACAAAGAAAGACAACTTCAGGCCAATATCGCTGATGAACATAGACACTAAAATCCTCAACAAAATATTGGCAAACCGCATCCCTCAATATGTTAAAAAGAACATACACCATGATCAAGTGGGAGTCATCCTATAGTTTTCTTTTCTTGTAGTGTCTTTATCTGGCTTTGGTAACAGGGTAATGCTGGCCTCACTGGATAACTCTGAAAGCGTTTCTTCCTTTTCAAGTATTTGGAAGAATTCGAGGATTGACATTAATTCTTTTTTTTTGTTGTTGTCATTTTTATTGTTTACACTATTACAGATGTCCCCATTCCTGCCCTGCTCTGACATCTCCCTGCTCTCGCGCCCCCCTTTCCTTTGACCATCACCACCCCGTTGTCTGACTCTATGGCTTATGCATATATATTCTTGGGATAATCCCTTCACCTTCTGTCATCCAGTTCCCCTTCCCAACTCCCCCCTAACAGCTGTCAGTCTGTTGCATGTATCCATGCCTCTATTTCCATTTTGTTTGTCAGTTCATATTGTTCATTAGATTTCACATATAAGTGAGATCATATGGTATTTGCCTTTCTCTGCTTGGCTTATTTCACGTAGCATAATCATCTCTAGGTCCGTTCATGCTGTTGCAAAAGGTAAGAGTTCCTTCTTTTTATGGCCATGTAGTATTCCATTGTATAAATGTATCAATGTTTTTTTTTTTTTTTTAAATCCACTCACATACTGATGGCCACTTGGGCTGTTTCCAGATCTTGGCTATTGAAATAACGGTACTATGAGCATAGGGTAACATATATTCTTTTGAATTGGCGTTTCAGAATTCTTAGGATACATTCTCAGAAGTAGGATCACAGGCTCAAAAGGCAGTTCAACCTCAATTTATTTTGAGGAAACCATACTATTTTCCACAATGGTTGCACCAATCTGCATTCCCACCAACAGTGCACTAGGGTTCCCTTTTCTCCACATCCTCTCCAGCACTTTGTTGATTTATTAATGGTAGCCATTCTGGCAGGTGTGAGGTGATATCCCATTATGGTTTTAATTTGCATCTCTCTGATGATTAGTGACACTGAACATTTTTTCATATGTCTATTGGTCATTTGTATGTCCTCTCTGGAGAAATGTCTATTCAGGTCCTTTGACCATTTTTTAAAAAATTGGATTGTTTGTCTTTCTGGTGTTGAGTTATATAAGTTCTTTATATATTTTGCAAATTAACCCCTTATCAGATGTATCATTGGAAAATATGTTCTCCCATTCAGTGGGTTCCCTTTTTATTTTGTTGATGATTTCCTTTGCCACACAAAAACTTTTGAGTTTGATGTAGTCCCATTTGTTTATTTTTTCCTTGTTTCCCTTGCCTGAGTAGATATAATCAGCAAAAATATTGCTACATAACATGTCTGAACTTCTTGTTGTTCCTTATCTCCTGTTGCTGCAAGATTTTTTCTCTTATCATTTTCTTTCTTGTTTAAAGCACTTATTTTAGCCAACCTTTAAAGGCAGGTCTGCTAGTAACAAATTCTTTGTTTCCATTTTTCTGAGAATGTCTTTATTTCTCTTAAAATTTAAAAGATAATTTAGTTGGATAAAGAAATCATGATTGACAGCTCTATTCTTTCAGCATTTGAAAGATGTTAAAGTGTTACTTCCTTCTGGACTCTATGATTTCAGATATGAAATTCACTGTCATTTGAATTGATATTCCTCTATAGCCAATGTATTATTTCCCTCAGGCTCTATCAAGGTTTTTCTTTATTTTTCAGAAATTTTATCACATTTTTAAAGATTTTTATTTATTTATTTTTAGAGAGAAGAGAAGGGAAGGAGAAAGAGGGAAGGAGAAAGAGAGGGAGAAACAGCAATGTATGGTTGCCCCTCACACGGCCCTCACTAGGGACCTGGCCCGAAACCCAGGCATGTGCCCTGACTGGGAATCGAACGGGGACCGTCTCGTTCCCAGCCCGTGCTCAATCCACTGAGCTACACCAGCCAGGGCTATTGGAACACCTTTTAATGGCTACTTTAAAATCCTTGCCAGAGAATTCCAACAATTCAAAATCTCAGTGATGTTATAAGTTGATTACCTTTTCTCACTCAAGTTGTGAATTTTTTAAATTTATTTTTTAACATATATTTTATTGATTATGCTATTACAGTTGTCCCATTTTTTTCTACCCTTTATTCCCCTCTGCGCTGTACCCCCCACCCATCATCATTCCCCCACCTTAGTTCATGTCCATGAGTCATACATATAAGTTCTTTGGCTTCCCTATTTCCCATACCATTCTTAACCTCCTCCTGTTTATTTTGTACCTACCATTTATGCTTCTTATTCCATGTACCTTTTCCCCCATTCTCTCCCCCGCCGCCGCTGATAACCCTCCATGTGATTTCCATTTCTGTGAATCTGTTCCGGTTCTAGTTGTTTGCTTACTTCATTTTTGTTTTTTTTTTTTATGTTCAGTTGTTGATAGTTGTGAGTTTGTTGTAATTTTACTGTTCATAGTTTTTTATCTTCTTCTTTTCCTTAGATAAGTCCCTTTAACATTTCATATAATAAAGGCTTGGTGATGATGACCTCCTTTAACTTGACCTTATCTGGGAAGCACTTTATCTTCCCCTCCATTCTAAATGATAGCTTTGCTGGATAGAGTAATCTTGCATGTAGGTCCTTGCCTTTCATGACTTGGAATACTTCTTTCCAGCCCCTTCTTGCTTGCAAGGTTTCTTTGGAGAAATCAGCTGCTAGTCTTATGGGAACTCCTTTGTAGGTAACTGTCTCCTTTTCTGTTGCTGCTTTTAAGATTCTTTCCTTATCTTTAATCTCGGGTAATGTAATTATGATGTGCCTTTTGGCTTTTGGCATGACATGTAACTTCCTATTGTATCTTGAAATTTTATCTATTAGGTTAATAGATGTTGGGTCTTATTTAAATCTTTTCTTTTAGAAGGTAGTTATTCAGTTTAGCTTTAGCATCAGGCCTTGGCCTACTTTAGTTGTCGGAGGTGCTTTTTATTGTGTTTTTCCCCATTATGGATGTTTTCATGACAGTTTAATTTCACAGGCACTCTGGTTTTATTTTGATTGATTTGCTGTGATTAAGTCTCCTACTGGTGCTGCCTGAAGTGGATAGGGTTTCCACAGGCCAGATCTCTGGGTGTCTCTAGGCTCTGTGGCATCTTCAGGTGGAAAGGGGGGAGTGTCATGGACACAGGGTCAAAGATGCTTCCCTGGCAGACATTTGTTGTGGCAGGAACCAACTCCCTGCAATGGATGATGAAGAGCATTTCCTAAGCCAGACATTTGTTTTGGTGGGATTCCTCTGTTTGTGCCCCTTGGCTTGCCTGGTGCCACTGAGAAGGTGAGGGGATTCTGAGGCCTGTAGGATTAAAGAGAAATCTGCTTGTCTGGTCCAATAATCTCAGGGTGATGGAAGTCTGAAGACCAATCGGGGTAGAAAGGAAACTCTCAAGCCAGGCTACCTGTGGTGGCTGGGTCTCTCTTGCTAGTTTGATCTGCTCACCTAGGCATCTCTTAGCAGTCTCAGGACCTGCAGGGAAGGAGAGAACTTCCTTTGGCCTTTTATACTTGGTGGGTCTCCCAATGGATTCCCTCTTGCTGATGGTATCAGAGGAATTCCCTTTCAATTCAGGGGAGGAATGTGCCTACTTGGGCTGTCTTGTTGCTAGGTTGAGGGTTGGGAAATACTGAGTCTGAATCACCTTCTGTACATGTGGTAGTTGTATGAGGGTGGACATAATATGGCCTGCTGACATGTTGTTCCTTTAGTTCTAAGAACACAAAGTTCACTTTTCTCTTACTCTCTTCTTACCCTGGAGTTCTCCTTTGGTTGTCTTTTGTATTATTTCAAGGGTTTGTAGTTGTGCTTAGTGGGCTGGAGCAAGGAGAAATGGATCTACATTATCTTGTACAGACTGGAAGTTCTCCAGTTATTTACTTTTTTAAAAAGATTTTATTTATTTATTTTTTAGAGAGGGGATGGGAGAGAGAAAGAGAGGAAGAGAAACATCAGTGTATGGTTGCCTCTCATGTGCCCCCAAATGGAGACCTGGCCTGCAACCTAGGCACGTGCCCTAGAGTGGGAATCGAACCGGCAACCCTTTGGTTCGCAGACCATCACTCAATCCACTGAGCCACACCAGCCAGGGCCCCAGTTATTTACTTTTTATCAGAATGTACTTACAAGTTTCCAGCCAAGATGGAGGCATAGGCAAAAACACTTCACTTCCTCGCACAACCAAAAGAAGGATAACAACCAATCTAAGAACAAAGAACAATGAGAACTGCCAGAAAATCACTTGCATGGAAGTCCAACAACCAAGAATTTAAAGAAACATTCGCCCAGACTGATAGGAGGGGCAGAGATGGGCAACCGGGGCAGAGAGGATGTGTGGCAAGGCAAGGCAGTGGACTGCACAGGTGATCCGACATTCATGCTCGGATGAGCCAGGAGGAACAATGGGGAGCAAAGCAGACTAAGATACCCAGGATTTCAGTGATAGAAATTAAAGACTTAAAACCCCTGGCTATAAAAAAACCTGTGGAGGTTGCAGCAGGAGGGGAAACTCCCAGTTTCACAGGAGAGTCTGCTGGAGAGGCCCATGGGATCCTAGAATGTACACAAACCCACCCACTTGTGAATCAGCATCTGAAAGGGCACACTCCACTTGTGGGAAGCAAGGGGAGGTAGGGAAAGTGGGACGAGAGGTGAGCAATTGGCAATGTTTCCTCTCTGACTTCTCCCCCACAGACAGTGCCACAACGCAGCAAATGGGGTTACCCCACCCTAGTGAATTCCCAAGGCTCCACCCATTATCACATAACAGGTGCACTGAGACAAAAAAATAGCCCAAATGAAAGAACAGATGAAAACTCCAGAAAAAGAACTAAGTGACAATGAGATAGACAACTCATCTGATGCAGAGTTCAAAACATTGGTAATCAGGACACTCACAGAATTGATTGAACTCAGTCACAAAATGAAGGCTACACAAGGTGAAATAAAGGAAAATATACAGGGAGCCGACAGTGAAGGAAAAGAAACCGGGACTCAAATCAATGATGTGGAGCAAAAGGAAGAAGAAAACATCCAAATGGAATAGAATGAAGAAACAAGAATTCAAAAAAATGAAGAGAGGCTTAGGAACCTCTGGGACAACTTCAAATGCTCCAATATCTGACTCGTAGGGGTGCCAGAAAGAAGAGGAAGAACAAGAAATTGAAAACTTATTTGAACAATTAATGAAGGAAAACTTCCCCAATCTGGCAAAGGAAATAGACTTCCAGGAAGTCCTGGAAGCCCAGAGAGTCCCAAGGAAATTGGACCCAAGGATGCACACACCAAGGCAGATCATAATTACATTACCCAAGATGAAAGATGAGGAGACAATCCTAGAAACAGCAAGATAAATAAATGGTAGGTATAAAACAGACAGGGGGAGGTTAAGAAAAATATAGGAAATGGAGATGCCAAAGATCTTATATGTACAACCCATGGATATGAACTAAGGGGAGATGAATGCAGGTAGGGAGTGCAGCATAAAAGGGGGAATAAAAGGGGGAAATGGGACACCTGTAATCGCATAATCAATAAAATATATTTTTAAAAAAAGTTAATGGGATAGCCCTGACAAGTGTGGCTCAGTTGGTTGGGCATCATCCTGCAAAGTGAAAGGTGGCCGGTTCAATTCCTGGTCAGGCCACATGCTTGGGTTGTGGGTTTAGTCCCTGGTTGGGCTGCATACAAGAGGCAACCGATCAATGTTTCTGTTCTCACATTGATACTTCTCTCCCTATCTTTCTCCCTCCTTTACCCTCTTTCTAAAAATAAATGAAATAAAAATCTAGAAGAAAAATAAACTAAAAGATAATGGGATATCTCAGAGTTAAGGGAAACGTTGACTCAGAAAGGGTAGGAATAAGGTCAGCTCTGGGTTCAAGAGCAATTTGTGGATCTTCTCTCAAGCCATGTGCTTGGAAGAGAGAAACTGTCCCAGTTGGGTCAGGTATCTTCCTCTGGAATAAGTTATTATGGCCAATGGAGAAGGTTAGAATATCACAGATATGAGACATAGCCATTACAGAACAACCCATGGTTTCAAACCACTTCGAAAGAAGGTAAATCCTTGTTAATTGGACATCTACTACATCCCATGTGATATCTACTGAAATCTAATTGAGAGGAATGCGATTAAGGGAATGCATCCACTTTTTCCAGAAAATTGATATTCCAAGCCCTTTCCTGTCATAGAAACTTTCTGACTGATCCCTGACTGGTGTGGCTCATTGGGTTGGGTGTTGTCTCACAAACTGAAAGGTCATCTGGTTTGATTCCTGGTCTGGGCACATGCCTGGGTTGTGGGCCCGGTCCCTGGTTGGGAGTGTGCGAGAGGCAACCAATTGATGTTTCTCTTGCACATTGATGTTTCCCTCCTTCTCTTTCTCCCTCTCTTCCCCTCTCTCTAAAAATAAGTAAATAAAATCTTAAAAGTAAAGAACTTCCTGACATCAGTAAGCTAACCAAAGGGAAGTTACAGAGAATTTGTGAGATAGAAGGAGCCATTCACAACCATTAGTTCAACTTCATTGTTTGATGAAAAATATGAGGCTCTTGCATTTGGTCTTATGTCTAGTCACACAGCAAATAAGTGGTAGTACTGGGTTATAGGAAACTTCTGATCTTTACTTCAGTGGGACCTTTCTATGCCTATGCTCTACAGTGCTTAGCACTGTGGTGAGAACACAACCATGTTATCTTTCAAACCTCCTCATGATATCATGCTTAGGTATAGGTAGCAGCCTAACAAGAGGTATCTGTCATCCATGACCAGAAGTCCGGAAAATTTGGCCAAGTTGAGTAGGTTTTATGATCAGGCCAATAACTGAGTTAGGACACACAATTGATAAACAGTCAAGGACATGTCAATGACAGCTTAAGGTAATCCTAGAGGACAGGATTTTTATCCTAAGTTTTCTCTTCTCGAGGTTAAATGGCCCTAGATCCTTCCATTGGAAAGGGGAAGTGACTGCTTCGTATGACTTGTACCAAGGTCATTGCTTACAGAATTGCTCAAACCACCCTTTAGTTTTATGTAATAAATGTCCACAATTACAGCTGCATCCCTTCATATTTAACCAATTAACATCCAGAAAACTGGGGTGTCTGCTCTTCCCAATATTATGACTGACCAGAAGTTTACAAAGTAGCGGGAAGGAGTATATATCTGGAGCTATACTATCTGAGTTCAAATCCCAGCTTTACCATTTCCTAAGGATATAATTTTTTGCAAGTTACTCCATCTTTTTAGGCTTTTGTTTTCTCACCTATAAAATGAGGATAATAATAATAACTATGTCATGGAGCGGTAGTGAGAATAAAATTAGTTAATACATCCTTGGGGACATAGAGAGCATATATAGATATTCTGACTCCAAAGTAAGAAACACATCTAGAGACAAAGAGGCTCTCAAGAACTATGCTCCCTAGCACTGACTTGACAAAACTAAGGACACTTAAGTCAACCACCAGCAATTGATTGCAAACCTTAAAAGCCAAAATAAAAGTATACTGCCACTGCTGCAAATACCATTGCTAACTCAGCTCACAGGCAAGGTATCCAAATGGATGTTCTAAGGGAGAATAGATAGGGAAAGTGGTTCATTAACAGGTGTGTTTCTTTTGTTGTCTTCATTTTTTATTTGAATGTTGTTTTAAAAAGTGATAACGCCCAGGTACATCCCAGAAGATATCACCTTCCATCATTCTTTCAACAAATATTGAGTCCCTACTATATGGCAGCCATTTGTCAGTATGCTGAGTTTAGAGCAGAGAACAAACAGATGAAGTCTCTGCCCTTAGTGAGCTTATAGTCTAGTGGGAGTGATACTTTACCACAGAAGCAAAAACACATATGAGATTGTTTTAGATTGTAATTAGTGCTATGATAAAAACAAAATGAGCCCTACTGGTGTGGCTCAGTGGATTGAATGCCAGCCTGAAAACCAAAGGGTCGTTGGTTTAGTTCCCAGTCAGGGCACATGCCTGGGTTGCGGGCCAGGTCCCCAGTTGGGGGCATGCTAGGGGAATCTGATCAATGTGTCTCTCACACACTGATGCTTCTCTCCCTCTCTTTCTCCCTCCCTTCTCCTCTCTGTAAAAATAAATAAATAACATATTAAAAAAATCAAAAAGGGATAAGGTCACAGAGAGTGCCTGGGACATGGGAGTTACTTTAATCTGGCTGGTCAAGGAAAGCTTTCCTGAAGTCTAAATAATATTGGAGCCTGCCATGGGTAGAACCAGATAGAAATAAAAGGAAATGCAAAGTCCTTGAGGTCATACAGATCTTAGCACATTGAGTAAAAAGTAAATCTGTGGCTAGTGGAGAGTGAACAAGGTTTCTTTTTATTTTTGAACAACGTTTTAATAAATCAAGTCAAAGGGGTAGGCAGGGGCAGATGGTGGTGTTAGTGGAAATGGTGAGAACTTGTCAGATTCTGAACATATTTTTCAGATAGAGTCAACAGGATTTCTTGAAGAATTGGATGTGAAGTATGAAAGAAAAAGAGGGAGTCAAGGATTGCTCAATGGTTTCCCCCCCTGAGCAACCAGATGTTGCTATTAACTGGAATGGAGAATGGCATTGCATATGATTTCTGATGGATCATTTTGGAGTTCCACTAATTGTGGATAGGACCTCAAGGCCCTTTTCTGCCTACTTATGGAGTGTGGTGGTGGTGTGGGACTGTTGTTTTGGGTGAGTTAGAGGCATGAAGCACATTTCTGGGAACCCCCACCTTCTCCTCCCCTATTCTGGTGCAAAACGTGGAGACTTAAGCTCAGATGAGAGTTAGAGAAGACTAAGTATACCGGGTCAGGACAAACTGACAGGCTCCAGAGACAGGAGATCCGCTATAGCCACTTCAGTCCAAAAACTGTAAGGAAGTGGGCGGCGCCAGACAGGGCGCTGCAGAAACTTTCTTGGCTATCTGGCAGCCTAGGGAACCACTTTCTTCCAGAAACAAAGTAAAGAAAGGAGATGGAGTTGGGTATGGCCTGGCCTGGCCAGCCCGGAAGGACTTTGGGTGGAGCGGACTGTGAAAGCTTCGGGGCAGAGGGGGAGGGGAAGCTTCCAGGAGCAACTAACCTCAGCTTCCTAAACTCAGCAGAAAGGTCGGAGGCATTGTTGGAAAGGCCAGGAACCCTGTGATTCTGTCTGCCCGCCAAAGACGAACGAAAACCCAAGTTGTGCGATGCAGCTTTAAAGGGGCTGGTGATTGACAGAATGTGTAGCAGTGGATGGGGTGGAGCCGCTGGGTGGGGTCTGGGACCGGCAGCTGGGAGAAACCAAAAGGAAGAAAAAAGAAAACCATTGCCCCTGATATCGCTAATGCCGGGAGGAGAAAGCTAGCCAGAAAGGGAGGAAAAGGAGGGTTTTAGATCTCACCTCCACTTCTACCCACGGTCAACTCTCTCAAACCCTTCTGTCTCCTTTGGAGATAATTAAAATCGAGTATACATCGGCCCTCGTCGGTGCCCATTCCCTCTAACTCTCCACTGAAGTAGGTTTGTAGTGCGAGGGAGTGAGGACCCCGAGTCCGTCAGCTCAACCCCAGCCCCGCCCCGTCCGTTGGCCCTGGCCCCAGGCTGGGTGGAGAGGATGCCTTCGGAGGCGCAGAATGCGAAAGTAAGTCTCTTTCATTTTGCCTACCCACCTCCTTCTCTCCCTTTTACCCTCCCTCACTGGGGTCTCCGCTGGGCGGCAAAGGAGCCACCTTATAGAAGGAGACTCTTTCAAGGAAGATCCGGAGGGTGGAGCAGGGTGGGGTAAGAAAGGGAGGGAAGGGGAGGAGGGGTGGCGCTAGGGGAGCTGCCATCCACGGAATATGCGCGCTCAGAGTTTGATGTTTGTATGGTTTGAGACTCGATTTCCCCTCAGGTCATTAGAGCCTCGACTTACCCCCTCCAGGCGTTCTTTCTTTTTGTCACACTTCAGCATCCTTATCAGGTTGCTTAAAGCCCCTAGCTGTGAGTTGGGAGGGCTCCATCTTGCCTGGCTTCTTAAAGGGACAGTGCTCTAGTTCAATTGAGGGAAATCTGTACTGAAAATTAAATTTCGAGAAGGACAACGGTGACTTGCCTTACTATGGCACAATGAGTGTTGGGGGAATTTATATGGCGAGGACAGCTTTTTCTCCCTCATACCAACTCCCAAATTTGGTTCTAATATCCAGTTGATTCTTAGAATGTGCACCCTAAGTTGCACATTAGTTAACTGCAGTCAATTAGCAGTTTTAGCTGAATGGAAAAATGTTTGTTTCCTAAGAGGTGCCATAGCAGTGCAGATGACTTGAAAAAATTCATTCATTCTACAAATACTTATTTGTATGCTAATTTATTTGAAAGCTAAATTCTTTGCCTGTGGCTGATCCCACTGCTGAGCAGTGTCTATTAATATGTCAAGGCCATGCAGAGTGGTGTCACTAACTCCCTTCTTAACAGATCGATGGCCAAGGTTTCTTCTTAGGATAGAGATGAATGTTGAATTTGATTATTTACCAAGCATCCATCACATCAAAGTTTCAATGGCTTCTGTTTATTGTCTATCCTTTAGTACCAGGCATCCCTATGCCCAAGCCCAAGTGGCTGGGCGATCCAGCTGGAAGAGGTAGGAGCTCAAGTCAAAACGGAATGCAAAAGGAAAAGAGCAGTATGCTTCAATAAGGAAGCCCAGGCCACCTTGGATGATCTGCTATTCCCATGTCCATGTCCAGTCAGGAAGATTGTGTTGGGGAGGAGGGTTTCATCAGTTCCCTTCTGATGTTAAATACAAGAACTGGTGTGGTGGAGACTTGTTAAGAAGGCCTAAGATGTACCAGTCACATCTCTTTCATGTTTGTCTCTATTTAGGGAGGGTGGCAGGACTGGGTGGAGCCTAATGATATCCCACAAGTTAAAGAGATGAAAACGTGTTGTTTGCGGTTTTGGGCTACTATTTTACTCCAAAAGTTTCTATTCCATCAATAGAATGCCGCAGCTCCCAGTGTTCTGCGATTTACCAGTTCAGCTGTCACAGAGCCCCTCCCTTCTTTAATGTGTTAGATTTCACTGCATCCCCAGTGCCAACTCTCATCCAGAGCATGTGTTAGTTCTAGGTTCCCAGGCAACGTTTAACTAAAGCACTTTCCTCCATCCCCTCTCTCTTCAATTGGTTTTCCAAACCTCAAAGCAACATTATTCTGAATGGCCATATCATTAAGTCCACTGGATTCAGATAAAGAAGAAAGCCTCACTTAGGGTTATTTCTACCTAAAGTCACTGGCCTATGGGCTCCTAAAAACAAAACAAACATTAATTCAACTGGAACTCTTCTGATTACTTTGGTCAGTGGGAGTACAATCTTGTCGAAGAGCCAAGTTCAAGAACCACTTGTATATGTCATACCCACTGAAGTCACTATCCACACCCTTGCATGGAGGGTGGAGAAGGATTTATATGTTGGTACCATAGCTAGCCTCTTGCAGTTAGTATGCATGGAATATGTTAGAAACAGCTATGATTCCATTTTAGCATTTGATTGTCCCTTTGTGTTCATGTTGGTTTGTTTTCCTTTGGGAGAGTTTGTAGTTGTAGAATATGGAAACTAGGCAGTTCTTAGCTGTCATAAAATTCCATTCCTTAAATATGGTTATTTTCTTCTTAGGACAATGAAAGGTTTGTGAACCCACTAACAAGTACCACAGACAAGCAATAGAAATTCTTTTCCAAGGGCTTCGAATGACTTCCCCAGAGAAATTTAAATTTTTTGCTGTTATTCATTCTGTTTCCTGGGGTTGTGGAGAATTTTTATCTACTTTCAGGCAAAAGGATTTCATGAGGGATAATTGTAAAAAAAAAAAAGATACTTTGGGCTCTCTCTCTCTCTTTCTGTAGTAGAGAGTAGAAGTAGAAGTAGTTTTGGCTCCCAAGTTCCCTTCTCAGATGTTTGTATCTCATGGACTAGGCTGTTCTTGCCTAGACTAGAACAGCTCGCCCATACATTTACTTTGGTTTCAGTTCCTTCCTAGTTGTTGCTTAGCCTTCAGGGGTAAGGAGTTGTGCTAAACAAAGGTATCAAAACAAAAGTACATTGTGTTATGATATTCATTAATTAATTCATTCAACAAATACTTAGAATCTGCTCTGTGCCATCACTGCACAGACGGTGGAATTTTAGTAATGAACAAAAAAAATGTCTCCTGCCCTTTTGGAGATTATGTTCTAATGATAGTGTGTTGGTGGAGCGGAAAGCCAATAAACAGTAAAGGTATTTGTTAGGTGGGGATGAGGTGGGAGAAAAAATGTAAGACACTTGGGATTGGGGAGATATATTTAATATAGGGAAGTTAAAGAAAATTTCTCTGATATAGTGATATTTAAAAATATATCTGAATGAAGCAAGAGAGCCAGCTGTGAGAATACCTGAGGGTATGGTGTTCTAGATGCAGGAAATAGATTGTGCAAAGGCTTAGTATGTTCAAGGAATAGCAAGAAGGCCAGTATTATTGGAGTGGAGGGAAAGAGAGTGATAGGACATGTGGTCAGAGAGACAGAGA
This sequence comes from Micronycteris hirsuta, assembly GCA_004026765.1. Classification (NCBI taxonomy): domain Eukaryota; kingdom Metazoa; phylum Chordata; class Mammalia; order Chiroptera; family Phyllostomidae; genus Micronycteris; species Micronycteris hirsuta. Next base: position 90,954 of record PVJI01003367.1, read on the forward strand.
GGGCCTGACCATATAGGACCTTATAAAGATTTTGGTTTTTATTCTGAGTTAGATAGGAAACCAGTTTTAAAGAAGATAATAATTATTTTACTTAAAATTTTACTCTAGTAAGGGGGATGAATCTTCAGTTGTTCATTTTAACACAACAATATGGTTTATATTTTTAAGCTTTTTATATTTTAAGAAAAAGCTTAGTAAGCGTATTGCTGAAGTTATGTCAACTAATGCAATTTAATTTTATACTAACCATTGTTTTATAACATAATTATCTGAAAAAGGCTTCAAACACATTTAAAACTACTTAAATATAAAACGTCTTTTCAATACACTTTAATAAAAAATCACAGTAAATTTCTTAGCACTAAAAGAATGTTTAATCTTATAAAGAAAACATCACAACATTTTGTAGCACTGTTTTACTCTATCATGAAATTGTGAAAAATTTTCTCTTGGAACTTTGTGTTTTAACTTTGAGTCTTGTTGGCACACATGATTTCTTCTCAGCTATTCACTATGCTACTCCCTGAGTTTTTCCCAGTGGGGAAGTATGTTTCATGTATCATTTTATTTAATACTCACAATAATTGTGTGATGTAGGCACTATTTTAATCTCCATTTTATAGAAAGGAAACCAAGGCACAGAAAAGTAAACCACCTAACCCAAGATTATACAGCTAGTTATTGGAAGAGTGTCCATTCACTCGTATACCTTCTGAGAAGTTTTTCCATCAGCTTCCTTCTTTCCTGTCTTCAATTTCTTTTTCCTCTTTGGTTCTCTCTCCCATCCAACTATCCCTACCTAATATAGTTAACATTTATCAAAGACCTACCCTGTGCCAAGCCCTCTATCAAGCACGTTACCTGTATCAATTCATATAATACAACAATTCTATCCAGTAAATACTATTATTTCCTCCATTTTTCATTTAAAGAAATTGGGAAAAATCAAGCAACTTGCCCAAGTTTGCACAGCTAGTAAGTGGCAGAACTGAGTTTTAAGCCCAAGTCTACAAAGCCTATGCCTTAACTATTGTGCTATTTTGACTATTCTTCAGGTTGCAGACACATTCTTTCCCTGGTCTAAATCAATCTTTCTTTAACAACACTCACTCAAATTACCACCCCATTTTTCTGCAGTTTCCATTTAAATTGTTACTGAAACCACTTTTGCAGAGTTACCTAAATATCTCATAAATGTTATGTTCGGTGCTCACTCTTTAGGTTTTTAACATACCAGACATTCTACTACATTTGAGGCTGCTCTACAAGGGGGGCCCGAAAAAAACCCAGAATTTATTTATAAAAAATTGTGTATTTATTACATGTTTAAACTTCAGTAACCTTCAAAGTACTCTCCATTTGATGCCATACACCTATTAAGATGTTTGGTTCCACTGTTCAAAACAATTGTTGAACTTGTCGATTTTGATGCCTTTTAGTGCTGCCATTTTTTTTCTTTTACTTCTTCCACATGGGCAAAACGTTTCCCTTTGAGGACTTTTTTTATGGAAGGGGGAGGCACTCGGGGTGATGATGGGTGAATAGGGAGGGTGTGGCATGGGGTCATGCCTTTTTTGGTAAAAAATGAGTGAACACTCAGCTCATTGTGGGCAGGTACATACGTATATCACCCATTATGAAATGAGCAAATTTGTTGAAAGAGTCTTAAAAGAAAAATGCACTGAAACCATCCAGTCCAAGACTTTTGTGTGCTGGCAGTTTTTTGATTACTGCTTCAATTTCACCTGCTGTTATCAGTCTGTTCAGGCTTTCTGCATCTTGATTCAGTTTTGGAAGATTGTATGTTTCTAGAAATTTGTCCATTTCACCTAGGTTATCAAATTTCTTGGTATGTAATCATTTGTAGTAATTTCTTATAATCATTTGTATTTCTGTGGTATCAGTTATAATCGCTTCTCTTTCATTTCTGATTTTATTTATTTGGGTCTTCTCTCTTTTATCTTGCTGAGTCTGGTTGAAGGCTTGTCGATTTTGTTTATCTTTTCAAAGAACCAGCCCCTGGATTTATTGAATTGTTCTTTTAGTCTCTATGTCATTAAATTCTGCTCTGATCTTGATTATTTCTTTCCTTCTACTCGTTCTAGGCTTTTGTTTGTTGTTCCTCCAGTTCTTGTAGATGTAGGGGTTGTTTATTTGAAATGTTTCTATCTTTTTTAGGTAGGCCTGTATCGCTTGAACATCCCTCTCAGGACTCCCTTTGCTGTGACCCATAGGTTTTGGACTGTTGTGTGTTCATTTTCATTTGTTTCCAGAACTTTTTTATTTCTTCCTTGATCTCATTATTAACCCATTCATTGTTTAATAGTATGTTATTCAATCTCCATGTTTTTGAGTGTTTTTGAGTATTTTCTTGAGGTTGGTTTCTAGTTCCAGGACCTTGTGGTCTGAGAAGATGCTTGATATGATTACAATTTTCTTGAATTTGTTGAGGCTTGTTTTGTGTCCTATCATGTGGTCTATCTTTGAAAATGTTTCATATTCATTTGAAAAGAATGCATATTTTGCTTCTTTGGGATGAAAGGTTCTATATATCTTAGCTAAGTCCATTGATATAGGGCATTGTTCAATTCCTCAATATACTTGTTGATATTTTGTTTAGAAGATCTATCCGTTTTTGACAGTGGGGTGTTAAAAATCTCCTAGTATAAGTGTTTGCTGTCTATTTTTCTTGAAGTCCTCCAAGATTTTCCTTACATATTTGGGTGTTTCTATGTTGGGTCCGTATATGTTTATAATGTTTATGTCTTCTTGATGGATTCTTCCCTTGAGTATTATGAAGTGCCTTTCTGTGTCTCTTTTTGTGACCTTTGTTTTGAAGTCTATTTTGTCAGATATGAGTATTGCTACCCTGGCTTTTCTTCCCTGTCCGTTTGCTTGGAATATTTTTTTCCTGCCCTTCACTTTCAGTCTGCGTAGGTCTTTTGTTCTGAGGTGGGCCTCTTGTAGGCAGCATAAGTGTGGGTCATGTTTTGTCATCCATTCAGCTACCCTATGTCTTTTTATTGGAGCATTTAATCCATTTACATTTAAGGTTATTATTGATAGGTACTTATTCATTGCCCTTTCACTCCCTTTTACTTTTGTTCCTTTCTCTCTCACTGCTTTTCTTCCTTTTTTTTAAAAATGTATTTATTGTTCAGAGAGAGAAGAAGGGAGGGAGAAAGAGCAATGTATGGTTGCCTCTCACATGGCCCTCATCGGGGGCCGGCCCGCAACCCAGGCATGTGCCCCGACTGGGAATCGAACCGGGACCCTTTGGTTCCCAGCCCGCGCTCAATCCACTGAGCTACACCAGCCGGGTTCTTCCTTTTCTTAAAGCAGTCTCTTTACCATATCTTGCAGAGCTGGTTTGGTGGAGCTGTATTCTCTGAGCTTTCTTTTGTCCGGGGAACTCCTTATTTGGCCTTCCATTTTAATTGAGAGCATTGCTGGATAGAGTAGTCCCGGTTGCAGGCCTTTGTTTTTCATTACTTGGAATATTTTTTGCCATTCCCTCTGGCTTGTAATGTTTCTGTTGGGAAGTCAGCTGCTAGCCTTATCAGGGCTCCCTTGTATGTTACTTCCTGTTTATCCCTTGCTGCCTTTAAGATTCTGTCTTCATCTTTAAATTTTGCCATTTTAATTATGACATATCTTGCAGTGGGCCTCTTTGGGTTCCTCTTGATAGGGACCCTCTCTGCTTCCTAGACTTGTGTGGCTTTTTCTCTCATGAAATTGGGGAAGTTTTCCATTATTGTTTTCAAACAGGTTTTCTATTCCTTGTTCCTCTTCTTTTCCTTCTGGTATTCCTATTATATGGATATTATTCCTTTTCATGTTGTCCTTAATTTCCCTTAACCCCTCTTCCTTCTTTTTGAGTCTTTTCTCTTTTCTTGCTCTTTTTGGGAGTTTTTTTCTACCTTGTCCTCCAATTCACTGATTTGATCCTCTGCTTCATCAAGCCTGCTTTTGATTCCTTCTACTGTGTTCTTTAATTCAGAAATTATATTCTTCATTTTCTCTTGGCCCTTGTTGATTGTTGCTATGTCCCTTTTTATGCTGATATAGTTTGCATTAAGTTCCTTGTAGTTTCCCTGTGGTTTTTGGTAATTTGCACTGAGCTCATTGAGCTTCCTTATAACCATTGTTTTGAACTCATTATCTGATAGTTGACTTGCCTCTACTTCATTCAGCATTCTTACTGAGTATTCTTCCTTTCCTTTTGATTGGGGTTTGTTTCTTTGTCTTCCCATTATTTGTAGGACTCTTCTTGCTTGCTTCTGCTTCTTAAATTGATCTGTTTTGACTTTCTGACTTTGTGGTGTGAATTTCTATGGTAGGAGGACTGTGAGTTTCAGTGGCACCGTCCCCTTGATCACCTGAACTTGACACTCTTGGGATGCCCTTTATGCCTTTTATGCTGTTTCTCTGGATGTAATTGGGTTTTGATTGTTAGGTTGTTGGGTCTTTCTTTAGTGGGTCCTTTCGTCCAGCTGGTTGACTGATGGTCACTATGCCCACCATGTATTGTGTGCTGTTGTGCAGGTGCTGCCAGAAAAAACCCACAAAGTCCAGGAAACAAACCCACACCTGCAAATATAACTCCTCCCCACAATCCCACTGTCAACAGCAAATGAGCCTGTATTAATAAGGTTGTCAAGAGATTAAGACTGTTATAAGAAAGGAGAGTGCATATGAGATGACCTACTGAAAGAAAAATGATTTCGAGAGGGTAGAGGGAGGAGCACTAATAAGAGTTGGGAGTTGGAGTAATGGTAGGAGAGAAGGTAAAATTTATCTCATGAATAAAAAAGGGAATGAAGAATGTGGAATCAAGTATGAGAAGGGAAGTGTATAGTATTAGGTTTAAACAGAAATTAAAATAATGTAAAATAAAGCGAGAGAGAAAGAAAAAGAAGGAAAAATAGTAAATAACTAATAAAAATATAGGAGCCACATTGGAGAGAAAGATCCACCACAGCACTATCAATAACAAATGACCTAAAATTAATATAGGTGGTATGGGAAAGAGAGGGGAAAAAGAAACAAAGTCTAAGAGATGTTTAGAGGAATGGGAAGTGATTTTGAAATGACAGAGGTAGAGGGAATACTGAGAGTGAGGAACAAAAACCAGGCTAAGAGAGGGAAAAATTAAAATTTGGGATGTAAGGAAAAAGAAAAAAGAAAAAAAGGAGAATAAAGAAAAATAAAAGGGCAGGATGAAAGAGAAATAGAAGAAAGACAAAAAAGAAAAAACAGGCTATGATGGCAAAATTAAAATTTGAGATGTAAAAAGAAAAGAATAGGACAGGGCACCAGTAAAATTCGATATTTGAAATACAGAATTAGTGAAGCTATAGCGATAAAATTGAAAAAACAATGCAACAACATCTACCCTACTCACAACCAACTACCAAAGATTGTTAAAGGTGGAGAGAGAATGCAAATATTTTAAGAGCAGAGAAAAAAGGATGTGAGAAAAGCCTTGACAAGAAAATCGGTTTTGCGTGTCTGGATGGGGGAGAAATAGTAAGAGTGTGGAATAGAAACAAATTGTAGCAAGAGAGAAAACAAAATTTGAAATGAAAATAATGCAAGGAAAGAGGAAGGTAAAATGGGCTAATAGGAAGGAAGGGCAAAATATGTGAATTAAAATACACTACAGTATGAAATGACTTCATATGTACAAACTTGCTGGACGAGAAATGAATGTTAAAGGTATGCAGGAAACAAAATATCACAAATCACGAAGAAAACCACAGTGGCTTTCGTCTTGGTAGCCTCTGGCATTTACCGCTGTTTTTTTTTTTTTTCCTGGATCTACCTCTGGTGATGTCAGGTGTTGATTCCATCTGACCTTAGGCAGCCTGTTCTATACTTCCAGGGATCTGCTCTCCCTGGCGGTCTCCTTTAATTGTTATCTGGTCACTCAGCACTGGGCAGTCAGGTTTAACCACCGCAGGGCGCGGATGAATCCCTCCTCAGGTTGGCTATTGTTTCCCCTCAGGCTGCTGCGCAGAGGGGAGTGGTCTGCTTGAGCGGGATGGTTGCTGCGAAGGGGGGGTTGGCTCAGCACTGGGATCCTGGCTCTCTCAGTTCTCTCCCCAAGGCTTCAGTTCCCAGTCTCTCCAGTCCACTCTGCCAACCCCTTTGCCAGGGATCTACTGTCCCTGGTTCTCTCCTTATATTGTTAATCTGGTCCCTAAGCACTCAGCAGTCAGGCTTAAGTGCCACAGGGCCAGGGCAGAGACCCGCCTGGGGTTGGGACTATTGTTTACCCTCAGGCTACTGCTGCTCAGAGGGGAGTGGTCTGCCTGAGCAAGATGGCTGCTGCGGTCTGGGAGAGGTCTCAGCTCCGGGATTCCCGTGTCTACTCTCTCTGCTCTCACCCCAAAGATTCCGTCCCCAGTCTCTCCTCAGGCATCAGCAGCCCTTCTGCCACCGCCGTTGCCAAAGCCCAGGGTAAGTAGCTGCAAATGAAAATTTGTGTGTTGGCCTTTTAAATGGCTCTTTGCATCTCTAGCTGTCTGTCTCTGGCAGAGAGCAACCCTGCCGCTTTTCACTGCTGGTTGTTATCTGTGTACTCTTTGGACTCTGGTGTGCTAGGCTGGGAATCCTAGCTTAGGGTTTAGACCCCACTCTTCTCAGGAGGATCCAACTGGCTGCTTAATTATCCCTCCGGCACTGTTGCCCATGGGAGCTGAGCCAGCCCTCTCGATTCTCTACCGCCACTTCTTACCAGACAGGTTGTGCCAAAGCTTGTTTTTCTGTCTGTCCGAAGTTATCGCCTTCTCTCTGGCTATTGCTCAGTAGTTTGTTCAGGGTGGTTTCTCCATAATTGAGTTGTAATTCCAGATTGGCCCTGGGAGGAGGTCAGTGTGACTTCCATTCACTCCTCCGCCATCTTCCCTCTTTCTGAAACACCAATTCAAAAGAACCTGTGCATCCCAATGTTCATAGCAGCATTATTTACAATAGCCAAGTATTGGAAGCAACCTGGGTGCCCATCAGTAAATGAATAGATAAAAAAACTGTGGTACATTTATGCAATGGAATACTATGCAGCAAAAAGAAAGAAGGAGCTCCTGCCCTTTGAGACAGGATGGATGGAACTGGAGAGCATAATGCTAAGTGAAATAAGCCAGGTGGTGAGGGACAAATACCATATGATCTCACCCATAAGTGGAACACAATCAGCAAAACAAACAAACGTGCAAAATAGAACCAGAGACATAGAAATAAAGAACAAACTGACAGTGACCAGGGGGGAGGAAGGAGGGGGATAACAGGGGATAGAAAGTGAAGGGTCAAATCGAGGAACAAGTGTAAAGAACCCATAGACAAAGACAGTGGGTGGGGGGAAGGGCTGAATGTGGGAGGTGAGGGTGAGTAGGGCAGGGGGAGAGTAATGGGGAAATGGGGACAACTGTAATTGAACAATAATAAAAAAAGGGAAAAAATTTCACTGAAGCCAAATGCAGGCTCTTACAACAATGCCAGCTGGTAAACTGATATAGATGGGTTCCTAGAACACTCATCTGGGGAACCCTGTGTTACAAGGGGCCTGCCCTCCAGAAGTTAATTCTTATATTTTTTGGGTCCCCCCTCATACATTCCTTCCTTCTTGTTTTCCATGACAATTTCTTGGACTACCACCTATCTGCTCTTTTCATTCCCTTCTCTTGTCACTCTATAATCTTAATTTGGACTGTCTCACCTCTTTAAGAGTTTCACCTGCCATTTAAGTGCCTGTATGACAAATCTGCATCTCCAAGATGAATGTTTTTCCTGAGCCTGGGTCCTCCCATTCATCTGTTAACTGCACATCTTAACTTGTCCTGTCACACTTAGTATGTCTAAAACTGAATTCATCATCAAGCCCTGCACTCCCATTTTTATCCCTGATCAATAATCACATAAGCAACCAAACAATACAGCCTAAAGCCATCTATGATTCTTCTTTCTCCTTCCCTTCTAGATTTTGCTTCTTGAATCTTTGTATTGTCTCCATCCCTACTTGTTGTAGTATCTTTGCTTAATTTTTCATCATATCTGATGTGGCCTATTAATATAGCTCCTTTCTTTTACTGTTGTTTTATCTGCCTCCAATCTCTATGACCTTTACTACGGGCTGAATTGTGTCCTTCAAATATGTTGGAACCCTAATTCCTGATACCACAGAAGGTGATTGTATGTAGGGACAGAGTATTTATGGAGGTATTCAAGTTTATATGGGGTCATTAGGCGAGGCCCTAACTCAATATGACTGGTATGTATCCTTATAAAAAGGGGAAATGTGGACACAAAGATTCACATGGAGGGAAGATGACATGAAGAGACACAGGGAAAATATAGCCATCTGCAACCCAAGGAGGGAGGCCTAGAGCAGATCCTTCCCTCATAGCCTTCAGAAGGAACTAACCTTGCAGACACCTTGATTTTAGATTTCTATCCTCCAAAGCTGTGAAACAATAAATTTCTGTTGTTTAAGCCATCCAGTTTTTAGTATTTATGACATCATGAGCAGACTAATATAGAGTCCAAACTAGTCTACTTATTAGGATATTTCTAAAATACATGTTTTTACCTTGCCAGTTTTATGTTCAGAATCCTTCAAATACTTACAGTATTACCAAATCCCTGCCTTTTAGTAAGACACTTAACAGTCTGCCCTCAACCTAGCTTTTGTGTTTACTGCCTGTGACTTTTCCTCATCACAGGACCCACATTAAACTAACTGCTACTACCTGAACATGCCATGGGCTTTCACAAATGCCATGTGTTTGTTCATGCTATCAGGACTTCTAGAAATGGCTTTCTCCTTTTTACAACATGTACTACCCCACATCCACCTTTCCTTCTACTCCATCCTCATCTTTTTGGTAAGGTCCTGTACATATCATGGCATTCAATTCAAGTGTCATTTTCTCTGTGAAGCCAGCAGTACCTTGAATTACAGGTAGTATTGGGATATCCAGAGTGGAGCAGAAAGGACATTCTAAGCAGGAAGAATCAAAATGAAAGGCAGGTAATGAACATTAGTATAATGTGGGCCTAGAGAGGAATGGAATAAGGTTAGGGAAGGGATGACATTGGATAATAACTCTTTGCTTTTGGTGATAATATAAGTGGGGCAAATCAGCTGCTGGAGAAGCAACAAGGTCAATATTCTTCCTCTATAGTGTCCCAGGGAAACAGCTAGTCTTAAAGAATGTTATTATTTAGCTAATATTACATGATACTGAGATGACATGTATTTTGTTCCTTCAAAAGATATCTAATAGTTCCCTCAGCTAGCAGCACTTTTGCTGGTTAGTGTTGGCATGGTAGTGGAGCAGAAATTATTCAGAGGAGTTTAGAGTGTTTTTCTGCTGTAGCAGAATGTGATCTGAAGCTCTGGCTATCTATATATTAAGCATTCCTACATATATAAAGCAGATAGTTTTTAAAAGGGAAGCGACATTCATTCATTAATCTTCTTCGTTTATTCAACATATATGCCCTGAGAACCCTTATGTGATCAGCTTTGTGCTACAGGCTGGAAATACAAAAATATAAGACTTCAATCTTGCCCTGGAACTCAGCTGAGAAACAAAATTCTACCAAACATGTAGTATTTATTTGCATACTATATGCCAAGAACCATGCTGAGCCCTTTCCATGTTTCTCATATAAATTCATAATAGGTTTATACTTATTTGGTTGACAAGGATACTGAAGGTTACAGGGAGGCTGAATAAACTCAAGGAGGAAAAAATTGGGAAATTGACAAGTAAGCAAATCATTAATATGAGCAGAAAACATGTAGGTGACATGGGGGGTGAAGGAATCACAGAAGACTTACTAGAGGAGGTGATGTTTGAGTCTTGAATGATAAATGAGTTTTCAAGGTAGGCAAGTATAGAAAGTAAGGACATTGTACATGGAAGGAACATCATATGTAAGTGAATGGAGGTTCCAGAAAAATGATGTATTTAGGAAATAGTGAGTGTTTCATTATGGCTGGAGCATAAGGATATTCTGGGTCAGTGGCAGGGAAAAAGACCGGAAAAGTAGACAGAATCAAGACACAACCATAAATAAAGGACTCTCTGTTTTTTTATAGGCAGAGTATTAGGAGTACTTTCTCCAAAAGTCATTCTTTACTTTTAAGAACCTTAGGGATTACATGGACAGCTGCTTCTAGTGCTAAATAGAGAAACTAGAGACATCTTTAACACTGTGTCAGTCAACAGAGACCAGAAAAATTTCTGGGGCCAGAAGTTAGACATAAACCTGAGCACTCATTGAACCCCAAGAGTGACTGCAGATCAGGGGAAAAGGATGAGACCTGTACTTTCTGAGAGACCAGAAAAATAGATATGGCTGCTAGTCAGATATTCAGACAATTAATATTAATAATAATAATGTAACAACAATAACAATAATAAATGTAGCAGGTAGTACCCTAAGCGCTGAATTTATTTCCATTTGATAAATGGAGAAACTATAGTACTTCAAATCTATGACCATACCTGTAAGGAAACTGGGAAAATTCTGCTAATAATTGGCAGAACTTGATTTTGACCAGATAGTTTGGCTTCAAAATCCACATTTTTGATCATTATAATATGTTTAGCTAGCTAGTCAGCAAAACTGAAAAGGATCAAGTTGAGTCACTAACTCTTGGCCTAAATATCAGTGTAATGCAGTGTACAAATGGGTACATATAAAAATATAGTAATAGGTTCCACTTATAGGTGATATCATATGGTATTTGTCTTTCACTACCTGGTTTATTTCACTTAGCATAATGCTCTCCAGTTCCATCCATGCTGTTGTAAAGGGTGGGAGGTCCTTCTTTCTTTCTGCTATGTGCTATTCCATCATGTAAATGTACCACCTATAAGTGGAACCTAATCAACAAAACAAACAAGCAAGCAAAATATAAATAACCAGAGACATTGAAATTAAGAACAAACTGACAGTCCTAGCTGGTGTAGCTCAGTGGATTGAGTGCGGGCCTGCAAACCAAAAGGTTCCGGTAGCAGTTCGATTCCCAGTCAGGACACATGCCTGGGTTGCAGGTCAGGTCCCCAGTGGGGCGCGCACAAGAGGCAACCACACGTTGATATTTCTCTCCCTCTCTTTTTCCTTCCCTTACCCTCTCTCTCAAAATAAATAAATACAATCTTGAAAAAAAAACAAAATTTGTTAAAAAAAAGAACAAATTGACAGTAACAAGAGGGGAGGTGAGAGGGGATATTGGGGGGATTAGGAGGTAAGGTTGTCAAGGAACATGTATAAAGGACACATGGACAAAGCCAAAGGGGGGTAGGACTGAGGGTGGGAGGAAAATGGAGACAACTGTACTTGAACAACAATAAAAAAGATAAAAAATATATAGTAATAGGCCCTGGCTAGTGTGGCTCAGTGGATTGAGTGCTGGCCTGCAAACCAAAGGGTAACCAGTTTGATTCCCAGTCAGGGAGCATGCCTGAGTTGCTGGTCAGATCCCCAGTAGCGGGTACTCAAGAAGCAACCACACATTGATATTTCTCACTTTCTTCCTTTCTTCCCCTCTCTAAAAATAAATAAATAAAATCTTTTAAAAAATAGTAATAGATGAAAGACTTAAGAAGTTAAGGAAGCAGCAGGTAAGACAGAAAGCTTGCTGAGGTCACAATTCAAAGGCCCACAAACTACATTCAGGCCACAGATATACTTTATATTGAACAATATTTTCCAAAATTTGATTTCATTAAGGTGTATAAAAGGCAGACTATTTTACGTAAAATAAAGCTTTGCAGCTTTCTTGAAAAACCTGAAATAATTTGTATCACTGGGCCTATACTGCTGCATGATAACAGTTACCAGGAACTGAGCAGAGCTGCCCTTTTAGACATCTTATTTATTCATTTCTATCCTTTAGTTGCAAAACACGAAGCCAAATGGAGCTAGTTTAAGCACAAGAGGAATGTTACTGGATCTTGGGAATGAACTGGGTTTTAGAAATGGGAAGTTGTTGGGAACCCAGGCTGGTTTTTTCCCCTATGTTCCATATCTGCTTCCCTCTGCATATCAGCTTAGTTTTTCTCTCTTAGCAGATTAGAGCATAGAGTGGGCAAGAGATACCTCCTTTATCTCCTGAGTTTATATGTTACAGTTCAGTCACATAGAAAGGCATTGGCTGACTCTCTTAATACCAATTATCAAGTCACAGGGAATGGGCACTGATTCTACATGGCTTGAGTCGGTTGCCTAGATAAACGAACTTTGGCCAGGAGGCTAGGGTTATGTAATGTAAACTAGGGACACACATTTGTAAATCAGATAGGAGTTATAAGGGGATCATTATGTGTTCGGACACTTCCAAATGTATTTCCTGTACCAAGCATTATTTCAGTCCTGCTCACTTTGTGGTAACTTCTTGTGTTCTCTTGGAGCTCTTTCAACCTAATGTAGGCCTTTCTGATCTTGCTAGGTTTAGTCCTGTTATTTTGGGAGTGTGTAAGTTTCAGTACACCCCCACTGTTCCCATTACAAAGCAATTTAAGGCCAAAATTGCCAGAACACCCTACCCTGGCTTTCTTTTAGCATGTTGAATCCCATAGCGCTTCCTTCCTCCAGTAACTTAAAATCACCTCATCAATCATTATAATGACCTATAGGCTACTGAGTAAGGCTTGGTAAATGCATTCTTAAAGACTTAACAGCCCTGTATCAAAAAGGGGAGGGAGATCTAAAGGAGAGCAGCTAATGATTATGTACTCAGGACAGAAGAATTAGCAAAAGATTCATTCATAAATGTAATGCACAGGCTTTAGAATTGGACAGGATGAAAAGGATTTAATGTGTTTTTGTTTCTTGGATCCCTTTGACTCAAAGGATATTTCCGGGTTTTGTGGTTCCCAGCCGAGGCTTTGGACACTTCTTTTTTTTCAATAATTTTTTTCAGTGACTTCAAAGTTCTCTTCCTGATATTCCTTACAAAAGTAGCAGTTGATATTGAAGGATTCCACTCTCAGCCCAGAGCTTTCGGGTGCAGGGATTGCTAGTCCTAGAGGGTGTTATGAGGAAAGCTTCCCCCACTCAAAGTACTAAAGTAAGCTGTCCTGGCTGAAACTATCCTCTCTTGAGATCATGGGATGGATTCCTTCCAAAGGAATTCAATCTCTGCCTCAGTTCTGCAACCTCTTCTGGCATTTGCTTTGCCTTTTATAAACAGAATAGAATTATCCTGACTTCCTCAAGCTAAGAGTTTCTTATTGCCAGGGCAATATTCTACACTCTTGAGTGCAAAGAGGGAAGAACTCAGAGCCAAAGCCAGCAAACTTCCTAGAAAGAGAAATTTCACTTAGGACATTTGAAATCTGAGCAGTTGGTTTGCTTTCCCTTTCTTCTTTGTCGACGTTAAAGTTGCAATAAAGTATGAGTCTGTTACGGTGGATCATCTCTCCGCTTCCTGTTGCTCCTTTACTTGGCAGATTAAGACAGTATTTATTGCAAATGACAATAAAAGTTAACATGTATTGAACAATTGCTATATGTAAGACACTGTTCTAGATTATTTTTTCATTCATCTTAGTTTTTATTTATTATTTCTTTTTAAAAATATTTTATTGTTTATGCTATTACAGTTGTTCCACTTTTTCCCCTTTGCTCCCCTCCACCCAGCCCACCCCTGCTTCCACGCTCATTCCCCCCACTATTGCCCATGTCCATGGGTCATTCATATATATTCTTTGACTAATCCCTTCATCTTCTTCTAGTCAGCCCCCAACCTCCCCCCTCTCCTCATACTGCTGTCAGTCAGTTCAATGGTTCTATGCCTCTGGTTGTATTTTGCTTATTAGTTTATTTGTTCATTAGATTCCTCCTATAAGTGAGATTACATGGGATTTGTCTTTCACCACCTGGCTTATTTCATTTAGCATAACAGTCTCCAGTTCCATCCATGCTGTTGCAAAAGGTAAGAATTCCTTCTTTTTTCTGCTGTGTAGCATTCCATTGTGTAAACGTACCACAGTTTTTTATCCACTCATCTACTGATGGGCACTTAGGCAGTTCCCAAATCTTGGTTCTTGTAAATAGCACTGCTGTGAACATTGGGGTGCATAGGTTCTTTTGAATTGGGGTTTCAGGATTCTTAGGGTATATTTCCAGCGGTGGAATTGCTGGGTCAAAAGGCAGCCATTTTTAGTTCTCTGAGGAAATTCTATACTGCTTTCCACAGTGGCTGCACCAGTCTGCATTCCTACCAACAGTGTACTGGGGCTCCCTTTTCTCCACATCCTTGCCAGCACTTGTTTTTTTGATTTATTAGTCACCATTTTGGCAGGTGTGAGGTGATATCTCATTGTGGTTTTAATTTGCATTTCTGATGGCTAGTGATGTCAAACATTTTTTCATATGTCTCTGGGCCCTCTGTATGTCCTCATTGGAGAAGTGTCTATTCAGATCATTTGCCCATTTTTTTACATTGGATTGTCTGTCTTCTTGGTGTTCAGTTGTATGAGTTCTTTATATATTTTGGAGATTAAACCCTTGTCCAATGTATCATTGGCCACACCACCCTGAATGTGTCCAATCTCATCTGTTCTAAATTCTTGACAACACCTATCTGGTAAAATTGTTATGATGATTCTATAATACATAAAAGTACCTAGCATATATTGTTCAGTCAGTAAATGGTGGTATTCATATATTCACTATCTTCTCTCCTATTCCTTCTCCTTTAAAACTACTTGGATTGGGTTTACTGTAAGCACATGCTTTCCAATCTCCAAGGAAATATACTAGCTGCTTCACCATCTGTTTTTTCATCCAACCACACAGTAACAGTTCCAAGACTTCTATTTTTTATTTTTTTAAATTTTATTTTTTTATTCAATTACAGTTATT
>PVJI01003367.1:105936-125519 GCA_004026765.1 Micronycteris hirsuta
ATGTCTCTGGTTATGTTTTGCTTGCTTTCTGCTTTTGTTGGTTATGATCTGGTTAAAGGTGAGATCATATGGTATTTGTCCTTCACTGCCTGACTTACATCACTTAGCATAATGCTCTCCAGTTCCATCCATGCTGTTGCAAAGGGTATAAGCTCCTTCTTCCTTTCTGCTGCGTAGAATTCCATTGTGTAAATGTACCATAGTTTCTTGATCCATTCATTTGTAGATGGGCACTTAGGTTGTTTCCAGCACTTGGCTATTGTGAATTGTGCTGCTGTGAATATAGGAGTGCAAAGGTTCTTTTGAATTGGTTTTTCAGGATTCTAAGGGTATAATCCCGGTAGTGGAATTGCTGGGTCGAAAGGCAGTTCCATTTTTATTTTTCTGAGGAAGGTCCATACTGTTTTCCACAATGGCTGCACCAGTCTGCATTCCCACCGACAGTGCAGTAGGGTTCCCTTTTCTCCACATTCCCTCCAACAGTTATCTGTTCCTTTGTTGATGATGGCCATTCTGACTGGTGTGAGGTGGTATCTCATTGTGGTTTTAATTTGCATCTCTCTGATGGCTAATGATGTTGAGCATCTTTTCATATGATTCTGGGCCCTCTGTCTTTTTTTGAGAAGTGTCTGTTCATGTCTTTTGCCCATTTTTTAATTGTTTTTTTTTGTCTTCCTGGAGTGGAGTCGTATAAGTTCTTTATATATTTTGGAGATCAGACCCTTGTCTGAGGTATCATTGGCAAATATGTTTGCCCATACGGTTGGTTCTATTTTTATTTTAATACTAGTTTCTTTAGCCCCACAGAAGCTTTTTATTTTGATAAGGTCCCATTTGTTTATTCTTTCCTTTATGTCCCTAGCTCTAGGGGACATACCATTGAAAATGTTGCTGCGTGGAATGTCTGAGATTTTCCTCCTGATGTTTTCCTCTAGAACTTTTATGGTGTCACGAGTTACATTTAAGCCTTTTATCCACCTTGAATTTATTTTTGTGTATGATGTAAGTTGGTGCTCGAGTTTCATTTTTTTTGCAGGTAGCCATCCAGATTTCCCAACACCATTTGTTGAAGAGGCTATTTTTATTCCATTTTATGCTTCTGCCCCCTTTGTTGAAGATTAATTGCCCGTAGAGACTCGGATTTATTTCTGGGCTCTCTATTCTGTTCCATTGGTCTATCTGTCTGTTTTTATGCCAGTACCAAGCTGTTTTGATTACAGTGGCCTTGTAATATAGTTTGATATCAGGAATTGTGATCCCTCCTGCTTTGCTCTTCTTTCTCAGAATTGCAGCTGATATTCGGGGACGTTTATGGTTCCATAGAAATTTTTGAATTGTTTGTTCTATATCCATGAAATATGTCATTGGTACTTTGATAGGGATTGCATTGAATCTATATATTGCTTTGGGGAGTATGGACATTTTGATGATGTTGATTCTTCCAATCCATGAGCATGATATATGTTTCCATTTGTTTGTGTCTTCCATGATTTCTCTCCTCAGTGTTGTGTAGTTTTCTGAGTACAGGTCTTTTACCTCCTTGGTGAGGTTTATTCCCAGGTATTTTTTTGTTGTTGTTGTTGCTATATCAAATGGGATTTATTTCCTGATTTCTGTTTCTGCTGTTTCACTGTTGGTATACAAAAATGCCTTTAATTTCTGGATATTGACTTTATATCCAGCTGTCTTGCCAAATTCAATTATTAGATCGAGTAGTTTTTTGGCGGATTCTATAGGATTTTCTAAGTATACTATCATGTCGTCTGCAAACAACGACAGTTTTGTTTCCTCCTTTCCAATTTGGATGCCTTTTATTTCCTTTTCTTGTCTGATTGCTGTGGCCAAAACTTCCAGAACTATGTTGAATAGAAGTGGTGATAGTGGGCAACCTTGTCTTGTTCCTGATCTTAGTGGGAAAGATTTAGTTTTTGTCCATAGAGTATAATGTTGGCTGTAGGTTTCTCATAGATGGCCTTTATTATGTTGAGGATGCTCCCTCTATTCCCACTTTGCTAAGTGTCTTTATCATAAATGGATGCTGTACCTTATCAAATACTTTTTCTGCATCTATTGATATGATCATGTGATTTTTGTCTTTGCTTTGTTTTGTGTGATGTATTACGTTTATTGTTTTGCGAATGTTGTACCATCCTTGCATCCCTGGGATGAAACCTACTTGGTCATGGTGAATGATCTTTTTAATGTATTGCTGGATGCGGTTTGCTAATATTTTGTTGAGAATTTTAGTGTCAATGTTTATCAGTGATATTGGCCTGAAGTTTTCTTTCTTTGTTGTGTCTTTTTCTGGTTTTGGGATTAGGATGATGCTGGCATCATAAAAAGAGTTTGGGAGTCTTCCATCATTTTGGATTTTTTGGAATAGTCTGTGAAGGATAGGTGTTAGTTCTTCCTTAAATGCTTTGTAGAATTCTCCTGTGAAACCACCTGGTCTAGGGCTTTTGTGTGTTGGTAGTTATTTGATTACTGCTTTAATTTCATCTGCTGTTATTGGTTGGTTCAGGCTTTCTGTTTCTTCCTTATTGAGTTTTGGAAGATTATATTGTTCTAAAAATTTGTCCATTTCTCCTAGGTTTTCATATTTCTTGGCATACAGTTCTTCATAGTAGTGATTTATAATCCTTTGTATTTCTGTGGCATCAGTTATAATATCTCCTCTTTCATTTCTGATTGAGTTTATTTGGGTCCTCTCTCTTTTTTTCTTGATGAGCCTGCGTAAAGGCTTGTCTATTTTGTTTATCTTTTCAAAGAACCAGCTCCTGGATTCATTGATCCTTAGAATTGTCCTTTTAGTCTCTAAGTCATTTAATTCTGATCTGATCTTGGTTATTTCCTTCCTTCTACTTGCTCTGGGTTGTCTTTGCTGTTGTTCCTCGAGGTCTTGTAGGCGTAGGGTTAGGTTGTTTGTGTAAACTGTTTGTTTTTTTTAGGTAGGCCTGTATCGCTATGAACTTCCCTCTCAGGACTGCCTTCGCTGTGTCCCATAAGTTTTGGGTTTTTGTCAGTTCATTTTCATTTGTTTCAAGGAACTTTTTGATGTCTTCCCTAATCTCGTCCTTGACCCATTCATTGTTTAACAGCATGCTATTCAGTCTCCATGCTTTTGAGTGTTTTGGGTTTTTTTCCTTTGGGTTGGTTTCTAATTTCAGTCCCTTGTGGTCAGAGAAAATACTTGGTATGATTTCAATTTTCTTGAATTTGTTGAAGCTTGTTTTGTGTCCTATCATATGGTCTATTTTTGAAAACGTTCCATGTGCATTTGAAAAGAATGTATATTTAGCTTCTTTGGGGTGAAGGGCCCTATATATATCAGTTAAGTCCATTTCTTCTAAGACATTGTTCAGTGCCACAATGTCTTTGCTGATATTTTGTTTGGAGGATCTGTCCATTTTTGACAGTGGGGTGTTGAAGTCCCCTACTATAATTGTGTTGCTATCAATGTCTTTCTTGAAGACCTCCAAGATTTTCTTTATGTATTTGGGTGCTCCTGTGTTGGGTGCGTATATATTTACAATATTTATGTCTTCTTGGTGGATTCTTCCCCTTGAGTATTATAAAGTGTCCTTCTGGATCTCTCTTTATGGCCCTTTTTTTGAAGTCTATTTTGTCTGATATGAGTATTGCTACCCTAGCTCTTTTTTCTTGTCCGTTTGCTTGGAAAACTTGTTTCCAGCCCTTCACTTTCAGTCTGTGTAAGTCTTTTGTCCTGAGGTAGGTCTCTTGTAGGCAGCATATGTGTGGGTCATGCTTTCTTATCCATTCTATGTCTTTTAATTGGAGCATTTAATCCATTTACGTTTAAGGTTATTATTGATAGGTACTTATTCATTGCCCTTTTTTTTGTACCTGTGTTCCTCTCTCTCTCTCTTTCCCTTCCTTTCCTTAAATCAGCGCCTTTAGCATCTCTTGCAGAGCTGGTTTGGTGGAGGTGTACTTTTTTAGACTTCTTTTGTCTGGGAAGCTCCTTATTTGGCCATCTATCTTGTTTGAGAGCCTTGCTGGGTACAGTAGTCTTGGTTGCAGGCCTCTGGTTCTCATTACTTGGAATATTTCTTGCCATTCCCTTCTGGCTTGGAGTGTTTCCATTTAGAAGTCAGCTGCTAACCTTATTGGGGTTCCCTTGTATGTTACTTCCTGCTTCTGCCTCGCTGCCTTTAGGATTCTCTCTTTGTCTTGGAATTTTGCCATTTTAATGATGATGTGTCTTGAAGTGGGCCTGTTAGGGTTCCTTTTGATTGGGACTCTCTGTATTTCCTGGATTTGTGTGGCTTTTTCTCTCATGAGGTTAGGGAAGTTTTCCACCATTACTTTTTCAAACAAGTTTTCCATCCCTTGCTGCTCTTCCTCTCTTCTGGTATCCCTATTATACGAATATTATTACGTTTTATGTTGTCCTGCATTTCCCTTAATACCTCTTCATTCTTTCTGAGCCTCTTTTACTGTTCTTGCTCTTTTTGGTTGCTTTTTTCAACCTTGTCCTCCAGCTCACTGATCCGATCCTCTGCTTCATCGAACCTGCTTTTGATTCCTTCTATTGTGTTCTTCAGTTCAGATATTGTATTCTTCATTTCCTCTTGGCCCTTGTGGATAGTTTCTATTTCCTTTTTCATGTTGTCATAGTTTGCAGTGAGTTCATTATAGTTTCCCTGTAATTTCTGGTGATTTTCTGTGAGTTCATCAAGCTTTTCGAGTTTCTTGAGCTTCCTGATAACATATGCTTTGAACTCAATATCTGATAGTTGGCTTGCTTCTGTTTCATTTATCATTCCTTCTGGGGCTTCCTCCTTTCCTTTCATTTGGGGATTGTTTCTTTGTCTTCCCATTGTTTGTGGGATTCTTCTTGCTAGCCTCTGATTCTTAAATTGATCTGTCAAGTTCTCTGGAGCAGCGATGTTAATTTTTTGTTACTGTCTCTTTTTTTAGGCTGGCTCTTGTCTGAGACCCAGTCTATTTTCTTCACAGTTCCAGGTTTCAATGTCTCACCTGTGGATAAAGAAGAGAAAGGAAGGGAGAAAAAAATAAGAGTGAAAATAAAGTAAAATAAAATAAAAAGTAATAAAAAGTAAAAAAACAAAAAGAGGAGAGAACTAGGAATACTAAATGAAGGGATGGTAGAAGGAATTAAAAATATATATATATATAGAAGGACAGATAGGAAGAAGGGTGAGGGAAAACTGACAAAAAAACAAACAGAAAACTAAAACAAAGAAACAAAACAAAACAATAAAAATGAAAAAAAACTTTCTGTTGTCTGGCTGTAAAAGTGTCCAGTCAGGCCTGCACCTCTGGTCCTACTGTTTGTGATAGGCTGGGAAGATATCAGGTTTCTTTTTCTTTCTTCCTTCCTGAGCTACACACTTAGCTGCCGTCCTGCTTTCAGCCCAGTTGCCAGGAATTCACAGCACCCCTCCTGGGTTGCCTGGTCTCCACATTGAGTCAGGAGTCCACAAGGTCTGTGGCTTCCCTCAATGGAGTTCGATTGGGTTCCCCTGTCCCTCTCCCATGGAGGCAGTCGGCACCGCAGGTCTCCGATCACAGGTGCTGGGCTGTGTCTCGGTCCCTCCAGGAGTGAGCTCTGCGCCCCTGAATTCACAGACCGTTTCCGTCTCTGGACACGGCTCCCGTGAGCCCCTGGCCTGGGCGCCTGGTCGCCCACTAACCCGAGCCGCCCCTTACTGGCTTCTCAGGGTGCATGCCTGGTCCCAGAGCTCCGGGCTACGGGTCTCCCGTTCAGTTCAATCTCCAATTCCTCCCGCTGGGATCACCAGCCTTTTTGGACTAGTCCCCATGTTCGCATGGACCACCGGCCTGCAGGGTACCAAGCCTCTCCCAGGAGACGCGCGCGCCTGCTTTGGCTACTCACACACCCCAATCCAGCTCCCTCCCCAGGCTCCTGCAACAGACCGGGAAGCTGCTGCAATTGGATCCGCCGTCTTCCCAGCTCCCCGCTGGGCCCGAGGGGCCCCTTTGCTCTGAAGCAGACTCCCTACCGTCTGATTTTTCAACTGTGTGAAATCTTGGTCATCAATCTTCCCACACACTGGAATACAGCTGGGCAATCGCTCCACTCCTCAGAAAATCGGCCAGATATCCCACCAGTGGTCAGGAGGAAGCCAACTCCGCTCCCTCCTACTCCGCCGCCATCTTTCCCCTCTAACTGAAGCCCAAGACTTTTAAAAAATATTTTTCAAGCCCTCATTCATACCTATCCCCAACTTTGACCTCCTTAATTTGCTGATGAAATTATATAAATTTTCTCATTTCCCTCCATTTCACCTAAGTCAGTACTGCTCTTTCTTCAATGTATGTAAATCAACTGCATATCTGCTCACAATGCAGATTTTGACCCAGGAGGTCTGGGGTGGAACCTGAGGAGATTCTGTATTTTTAACACACTTCTGGGTAATGCAGACACCTGTGGGTAGATAGCATTTTGTGTGGCATGGATCTAAAGAAGATCAAAATTCATTAATCCCCCCTTTTTTTAGAGATGAAGAGATTGAGACTTAAAATGTTAAGTGGTTTCCTCAGGGTCGTATAGCTAGTAAGTGGTAACATAGAGACTTGAACCCAACTCCTGTTTCTTATGCTGCACCTATACCTTACACTTCTGTGATTGTTTCTTGAAGCAATTCCTTGGTGTTGACTTGCTTTTTCTATTTCACCTCAGCCTGTGGGCATCTCCTGGCAGCTTTATTTCTAATTTGCATATATCCTTGCTTTCCTGAATTATTACAGTAGTTATTTTAAAGTTTTCTTGAAAATAGTTTTATTTTGGCTGGAAATGTCTCATAACTAGTGCATGCAAGCTTTGAAGAGCTCTGAGGTAAGATTCCAGTGTTCATAATTTTTATTAGTCCAAAGGGAGGAGTGAGGGTAACTCAGATATTCAGGAGTGGTGTTCACAGTTGTTGGAGAATGAGAAATAAAGCACGTCAAGGTATGTTCCTACTTCTGGGCCTGAAGCATACCAGCTATGTCTGAAAAGGGTTGAGGTCCTTCTCCAATGGAAGGAGGGGACAATGTAAACTTACTGTCTAGATGAAGTAGGGAATTCAAGGCTTTTCACAGAGAAATTGTTCAAACCATGCCTTGCTAGACCGTAGAACTCTGTGTGCTGCTTGCAGGGTGATGAGATTACTTGATAGCCAGAGACTCTACGATAGTTGAGAACTTGCAGGAGTAGACTCTTAATCATCCTTTAATTGGGATCTACCCAGTTAAGGTCTTTCTGTGCAGCTGTGCAATGGATTTAATAGTAACCATAAACAGTTAAGAGTTAGTAATGCCTAATGGTACCTTCAACTTTCTTCAAAGCTTCCTCTGGCTATACTGTTTTTCAAGGTAGATTTGGGAGGGTGTGTTAAATTTGTCCTGATTTGATTCAGAATAAAGTCTGGAAATGTAATAATCATAAACTGGGCAGGCTTGACCACAGAATAACCTTGGGGAACTCAAATTTGTATTTTAAACGCTATTACTTAGGCACCCTTCTGCCAGTCAGAAACAGTACACCCTTATTGTGAAAAAAAGTACTCAAGTAAAACAGCCAATTCTTGAATATTCAAGAGGCAGAAGGTAACTGGTTTCTGAGTGTGTGGCACTATGTTAACTTAGTATAAATACTATTTTGCTGGATCTTATTAATAATATGCTATGACATATTTTGCTTCTCCCCTTTTTTCTTTTCTTTTCTTTTTTTTTTAAATTTATTTTTCCACCCTGGCTGGTGTAGCTCAGTGGATTGAGCGCGGGCTGGGAACCAAAGGGTCCCGGTTCAATTCCCAGCCAAGGCACATGCCTGGGTTGCAGGCCAGGTCCCCAGTGAGGGCCATGTGAGAGGCAACCATACATTGCTGTTTCTCTCCCTCTTTCTCCCTCCCTTCCCCTCTCTCTAAAAATAAATAAATAAAATATTTTAAAAAATTATTTTTCCATTACAGTTTATATTCAATATTATTTTGTATTAGTTTCAGTTGTGTAGAGTGGTGGTCAGACAATCATAAACTTTACAAAGTGTTCCCCCTGATATTTTAAGTACACGCTTGGCACCATACATACTTACTACAACAGTATTGACTATATTCCCTATTGCTGTACTTTACATCGCTGTGATTTTTTTTGTAACTGCCAATTTGTACTTCTTAATCCCTTCACATTTTTAAAATATGTAATCTTTATTACACTTTTCCATTACCATTTAGTCCCCTTATACACCCCTACCCCTAGCATTCACCACCCTATTGTCCATGTCCATGAGTCTTTTTTCTTTTTTGCTCAATCCCTCTACCCCCTAACCCTCCCTGCAACTAGCTGTAATCTGCTCTACATCTATGAGTCTGTCTCTATCTTGCTTGTTAGCTCAGTATGTTCGTTAGATTCCACATATGAGTGAAATCATATGGTATTTGTCTTTCTCTCACTTGCTTATTTCACTTAGCATAATGTTTTCCAGGTACAGCCTTATTGTTGCAAAGGGTAAAATTTCTTCTTTTTTACAGCTGAGTAGAATTCCATTGTGTAAATGTCCCATAGTTGTTTTACCCACTTATCTATTGCTGGACACTTGGGCTGTTTCCATATCTTGGCAATTGTAAATAATGCTGCAATGAACATAGGGGTGCTTATGTTCTTTCAAATTAGTGTTTTGGTTCCTTTGGACATATTCTCAGAAGTCGGATTGCTGGGTCAAAAGGCAGATCCAGTTAATTTTTTGAGGTATCTCCATACTGCTTACTACAGTGGCTGTACCAGTCTGCACTCCCACCAACAGTACAAAAGTGTTCCCCTTTCTCCACATCCTTGCAAGAACTTGTTGTTTGTTGATTTATTCATGATAGCCATTCTGACAGGTGTGAGATGGTGTCTTATTGTGCTCTCATTTTTATTTGCACTTCTCTGATGATTAGTGATGCTGAGCATCTTTTCATATGTCTATTAGCCATGTGTGTGTCCTCTTTTGAGAAGTGTCTATTCAGGTCCTTTGCCCATTTTTTAATTGGGTTGTTTCTTTTTTTGGTGTTGAGTTTTGTAAGTACTCTATAAATTTTGGATATTAACCCCATATCAGATCATTATCGGTGAATATGTTCTCCCATTCTGTGGATTGTCTTTTATTTTGTTGATGATTTCCTTTGCTGTGCAAAAACTTTTTAGTTTGGTGAAGCCCCATTTCTTTATTTTTTCTTTTGCTTCCCTTCCCTGGGGAGATACATCCAATAAAAAATTGTCTATGAGTAATATCTGAGATTTTGCTGCCTATGTTTTTGTTCTAGGATTTTTATGGTTTCTGATCTGACTTTGAAGTCTTTGGTCTATTTTGAATTTATTGTTGTGTGTGGTGTAAGAAGGTGGTTTTAGACCATTTTTCTGTATGTATCTGTCTAATTTTCCCAACACCATTTATTGAATAAACTGTCTTTAGCCCATTATATGTGCTTGCTTCCTTGTCGAACATTAATTGACTATAAAGGTGTGGATTTATTTCTGGGTTCTCTATTCTGTTCCATTGATCTATCTGTCTGTTGTTATGCCAGTACCATGCTGTTTTGATTACTATGGCCTTGTAGTATAGTTTGATATTAGGTAGCATGATTCCTCCAACTTTGTTCTTTTTCAAGATTGCTTTTTCTATATGGGGCCTTTTTATTAGTTCTGTGACGTAAATCATTAGAATCTTGATAAGAATTGCACTGAATCTATAGATTGTTTTGGGTAGTATGGACATTTTAATTATGCTAATTTGTCCTATCCATGAAATGGCATGTGTTTCCACTTACTTGTATCTTCTTCAGTTTCTTTCTTCAGTGTTTTATAATTTTCTGAGTATAGGTTGTTTACATTCTTGGTTAGGTTTATTCCTAGGTATTTTATTCTTTTTTAAGCAATTGTGAATGGGATTGTTTTCTTTATTTCCCTTTCTGTTAGTTCGTTATTGGCATATAAAAATGCAACTGATTGCTGATATTAATTTTGTATCCTGCTATTTTGCTGAATTCATTTATCAGTTCTAGTGGTTTCTTGGTGGAATTTTTACGGTTTTGTATGTACGGTATCTTGTCATCTGAATGTAAAGACAGTTTAATTCGGCTTTTCTAATTTGGATGCCTTTTATTTCTTCCTCTTGTCTTATTGCTGTGGATAGGACTCCAGTACTTTGTTGAATAAGAGAGGTGAAAGTGGACATCCCTGTCTTGTGACCTATCTTAAGAGGAGCATTTGTAGTTTTTGCCCATTGAGTATGATGTTGGCAGTGGGTTTGTCATATTTGACCTTTATTAGGTTTAGGTACGTTCCTTCTATTCCTACTTTGCTGAGAGTTTTTTTTTCATAAATGGGTGCTGGATTTTATTAAAAGCTTTTTCTGCATCTATTGGTATAATCATGTGGTTTTTATCCTTCATTTTGTTTATGTGGTGAATCACATTTTTTGAATTGTGAATGTTGTACCACCCTTGCATTCCCTAAATAAATCCTACTTGATCACGGTGTATGATCTTTTTGATGCATTGCTGTATTTGGTTTGCTAATATTTTGTTGAGGATTTTAGCATTTATGTTCACCAGGGATATTGGCATATAATTTTCTTTCTTTGTAGTGTCTTTATTTGGTTTTGTAATTAGGATAATGCTGGCCTTGTAAAATGAGTCTGGAAACCTTCTCTCCTCTTGAATTTTATGAAATGGTTTGAGAAGTGTTGCTTCTTAGAACGTTTGGTAAAATTCACCTGTGCAGCCATCTGGTCCAGGGCTTTTGTTTATTGGGAGTTTTTTGATTATTGCTTCAATTTCATTAGGTGTAATTTGTCCATTCAGATTATCTGATTCTTTCTGATTTAGTTTTGGAAGTGTATGTTTCTAGGAATGTATCCATTTCATCCAGGTTGTCCAGTTTGTTGGCATATAATTGTTCACAATATTTTCTTACCATCCTTTGTATTTCTTTGGTGTCAGTTGTTATTTCTCCTCTTTCATTTCTGATTTTAATTATCTGGTTCCTTTCTCTTTTTTTCTTGATGAGTCCGGTTCAAGGTTTGTCAAACTGGTTTATATTTTCAAAACACCAGATTGTACATTCATTAATCTTTTGTGTCATTTTTTAGACTCTTATTTCATTAATTTTTCCTTTGATCTTAATTATTTCCTTCTTTTTACTTAAATTGGGCTTTGTTTGTTGTTTTTTTCAAGTTCTTTTAAGTGTGAAGGTAGATTATTTGAGCTTTTTCTTTTCTTTTTTTTTTTTTTGAGATAGGCCTGTAATGCTATGAATTTCCCTCTCAGAATTGCTTTCCCAGTGTCCCACAGATTTTGGATTGTTGTATCCTCATTTTCATTTGTTTCAAGGTATGTTTTAATTTCTTACTTGATCTTGCTCTTGACCCATTTATTGTTTAATAACATGTATGTAGCTTCCATGTCTTTCTGTGTTTTTCAGTGTTCTTGTGGTTGATTTCTAGTTTCATAGCATTGTGATCAGAGAAGATGCTTGATATGATTTCAGCCTTCTTAAATTTATTGAGAGTTGTTTTGTGTCATAGCATGTGGTCTATTCTATAAAACATTCATGTGCACTTGAAAAGTATGTATAGTATCCTGTTTTGGGGTAAAATGCTCTGAAGATATCAATTAAATCCATTTGATCTAGTGTGTCGTTTAAGGCTGCTATCCCCTTGTTGATTTTCTGCCTGGAAGATCTATCCACTGTAATCAGTGGGGTGTTAAAATCCCCGACTATGACTGTATTTCTCTCGATCTCTCCCTTTATGTCCATCAATATTTGCTTTACATATTTAGGTGCTCATATGTTGGGTATGTAAATGTTTATTAGGGTTACATCCTCTTGTTGGATTCTTCTGTTTATCATTATGTAGTGTCTTTCTTTGCCTTTTCTATAGCCTTGATTTTAAAGTCTATTTTGTCAGATATAAGTACTGTTACCCCAGCTTTTTTTTCTTTTCCATTTGCACGAAACATTTTTTCCAACCCCTTACTTTTAGTCTGTGTCTATCTTTTAATCTGAGATGAGTCTCTTGGAGGCAGCACATATATGAGTCTTGTTTTCTTATCCATTCAGCTATCCTCTGCCTTTTGGTTGGAGCATTTAAGACATTTACATTTAAGGTGATTATTGGTCAATATGTTTGTAGTGCCATTTTATTGTTAGACTGCTTTCCTCTGTTTTTTTTCCCTTTCTCTTTTTCTCCTTCTTTTTAAAGTAAGTCCTTTAACATTTATTGCAGTATTGTTTTGGTGTTAACAAACTCCTTTAGCTTTTTCTTGTCTTAGAAGCTCCTTATTTCTCTTTTGATTTTAAACGATAGCCTTGCTGATTAAAGTAGCCTTGGTTGTGGGTCCTTGCTGTTTATCACCTTGAATATTTCATGCTACTCCCTTCTGGCCTGAAATCTTTCTGATGTGTAATCAGATGGCAGTCTAATTGGTGCTGTCTTGTAGGTAACTACCAGCTTTTCTCTTGTGGCTGTTAGGATTCTCTACTTGCCTATAAACCTTGTCATTTTAATTACGATGTTTCTCCGTGTAGGCATCTTTGGGTCCCACTTGTTTTGGACTCTGAGCTTTCTGGACTTGTGCGGCTTTTTCCTTCACCAGATTAGGGAAGATTTTGGTTATTATTTCTTCAAATAGGTTCTCAAACCCTTGCTCACTCTCTTCTCCTTCTGGTATTCCCATGATACAGATGTTGTTATGCTTCGTGTGGTCCAAAATGTTTCCTAAGCTCTCATTTTTGACTGGGAATTGAACCTATGATCCTTTATTCACAGGCCCACACTCAATCCACTGAGCCAGACCAGCCAGGGCTCTCCTCATTTTTTAAAATTATTTTTTCTTTTCGCTGATCAGCCTGATTGTTTTTTTCTACCTTGTCTTCGAAAACACTGATTCGATCTTCTGCTTCATTAAACCTGCTTATTCCTTCCAGTGCATTATTTATCTCAGATATTGCATTCTTTATTTCTGACTGATCCTTTTTTTATGGTTTCTATGTTTTTTTATGCTGTTGAGTATCCTTATAATAATTACTCTAAACTCTCTATCTGATAAATTGCTTACTTCCATTTCATCTAGTTCTTCCGGTAAATTCTCTTGTTCTTTCATTTGGGGCCCTTTTGGCTGCTGCTTTGTATTTTCTAATTTAGATGTTAAACTAATCAGCTGTTAATCTGATCAGTTGTTAATCTAATCTGTGTTCTGTAGTCAGGCTAGAGCACCACAGGGTGGGGCAGAGTAATGCCTGTGGGCAGGGCTATTGCTTCTCCTCAGGCTGATGCGGTTCAGAGAGGACTGCTCCCCCTGAGAGGCATGTTTCCTGCAGTATGGGGGGATGATTCAGCACTTGGAATCTGGCGGCTTGTTCCCTCAGTTCTCTTCCTAGAGCCACCAACCCCTGACTCTCCTCAATCATCTCTAGTCCACTCTGCCCTCTCTTTGCCAGAGCGCAGAGCGCAGGAGAAGTGGCTGCAAATGAAATTTTGTGCTTTGGCCCTTTAAGAGGCTCTCTGTGTATCCAGCAGACAGATACAGCTGCTGCTTTTCACAGCTGGATGTTAATCTGGATTCATTTCCCCACCCTGGTGCTGTAGGCTGGGGAGCTTATCTTGGGGTTTAGACCCCATATTTCTCACAGGGAACCCCCTGGCCTGTCAGCTGCTGCCTGTAGGAGCCCAACCAGCCCTCTTGCACCTCCTCCACACTCCCTACCAGTCACATTGTGCTGAAGTGTTTTCTTCTCTTTGTGGTTGTAAGGCTTCTCTCCAGCTAGTGTTCAGTTGGTTATTCAAGCTGATGTCTCTACAATTTAGTTGTAATTCCAGGTTGGTCCTGGGAGGATGTTAGCATAGCTTTCACTTACTCCTCCACCTTGGATCTCCCCCTCTTTAAAAAAAAGATTTTATTTATTTTTAGACAGAGGGGAAGGGAAGGAGAAAAAGAGGTAGATAAACATCAATTTGTGGTTGCTTCTCATGCACCCCCTACTGGGGACCTGGCCCGCAACCCAGGTATGTGCCCTCACTGGGAATTGAACCAGCGACCCTTTGGTTTGCAGGCTGGTGCTCAATCCACTGAGCCACACCAGCCAGGGCTTCCCCCCTTTTTTTTTCTTACAAATAACATTTAGAATCAGAGAATTTAACTAAATAACTTACATTCATACAGCTAGCATTTGGCATCTGGAATTTGAACTCAGCTCTAAAACCAGAGCCCTTGTCCTTAAGTACCATATCATGCTGCTTTTTTTATTAATTTGAGAGAGAGAGAGAAGAAGAGACATTCATGTGTTGTTCCACTTATTTATGCATTCATCAGTTGATTCTAGTATGTGCCCTGACCAGAGATTGAACCCACAACTTTGTCATATCAATGATACTCTTACTATCTGAGTTACCCAGCCAGAGCCATGCTGCTTTCAAGTACCTAAATTAGGAAAGTGACAGACTGAAATGTCACAGGCCTATTTTATTAATATGCTCCTGTTACTTACTCTTCCACCTTCTCTTTGTCTTACCTTGAATGGGAATAATATCATTGAAATAACAGAAGTCCTGCAATGAAAGTAGGTAGGTAATGGAGGTTGTTTATACCACTCAGGACTTTCACAGGACTACATCCAACAGCCTAAGGATGTCTTAACCATGTATTCCACTTTGTGCCTAGCACATAGAAGGAGACCAGAAAATATTTGTTGAAAGAATGAGTGAATAAATTATATCGGAGGGAATTATCTATTTTGAGACTTTCTGACAGATTACACATCCTTTCACATGTTTCTTGTCAACTATATGTAGATTATGTAAAAGTCCTTTTATTTTAGCTTTGGCTTTAAATATTTTATTTTTAAATTACATGACATACAATATTATATTAATTTCAAGTGTATAACCCATTGATTGGACATTATATTTCTTACTAAGTGATCACCCTGATAAATCTGGTACCTATTTGATACCATACATAGTTATTACAATATTATTGACTATATTCCTTATGCTGTACTTTGCATCCCCATGGCTAGTCTGTAACTACCAATTTGTACTTATTAATTCCTTCACCTTTTTCACACACACCCCTAACCTCTGTCCTATGGTTCATCCAGTACCCCAAACCTCCTCCCCTCTGGCAACCACCAGTTCTCTTTCTGTGTCTGAGACTGTTTCAATTTTTTTGTTGTTCTGGAAAAGTCTTCTTAGAGAGGTTCTATTTTTTATGTATCTAGTGTTTAAACTCTCAAATTGTCTTCTGTGGTACTTAGATGAATGTCTTCTGGCCAGGCTAAAGTAACTCTTGCCTTACAGGACAAGGCAAACAGAACAGGACATTGAGATTAGACTTCAGCAAACATTATGGTTTACTGAGTCAATTTAACCAATCATATCCTGTATAGTTTATCAATGAAATGACGTAGGCTGCTTTCTCAGAGCACAAGGACAGTTGTTACAAAGGCAGACCTCTCCAGGATATTACTAATTTTTGACCTTGGTAAGCCTTTGTTTTTCACTTTGAGTTTGTGGGGGGTTCAAATGGAGGGGGGAGACACTTTAAAAATAATTATTCTGGTCATTCAACTTGAGTGGAAGGTGTTCTATTGATAATAATTGGGAAAGGGCAGGTTTCTGGCGCATTTATGTGGTTTGGACCACAGACTAGAAAATAAGTTTAGCTTTTGATGTTTTCTGTATACTTTCCCACACAAATGCAGCAGGATCTATATGTTTAAGATGTATATAGCAAACTTAATTTTCTTTCCGGAAAGTAATTAATGTTTGAACAGCATAATAATATGCCAATTATTATAATAAAATGACTACCTCTGAACCCTGGGTCATCAATGCTTATTTATTTATTTACTTAAACAAACAAACAAAATAGAAACAGACACATAGATACAGAGAACAGACTGAAACTGTCAGAGGGAAAGGAGTTGGGGGTGGTGAAATAGGTGATAGGATTCGGCAAAAAAATAAAAACCTAGAAACACACAACAGCATGGTGATTACCAGAGGGAACACGGCTCAGGGCAGGTAGAAGAGGGTAAAGGGAGAATAAATGGAGATGGAAGGAGACTTGATTTTGGGTAGTGAACATACAATATAATATACAGATGATGTATTATAGAATTGTACACTTGAAATCTACATATAAGGTCTGTCCAGAAGATATCCAGCCGTGTAATATGAAAAATAGAGACATTTATTGAAGAAGATACAAGAAACATTGTACATAGGACAATAATGCCTCAGTCCCCTTAAAAATAGACACATTGGGACCTCACACAGATCTCCCAATCACCGTCAACTGCCTCATTGTATTTTCCTCAATCTCATTAGATGTGAAATCTCTTCCCTTTCAAAGGTGATTTTAGTTTTGGGAAAAGCCGAATTTTCAGGGAGCCAAATCTGGGCTGCGGAGGGCCTGAGTCACCTGGGTGATTTGATGTTTTGCCAAAAACCTCTGCAGGAGACGTGATGCATGAGCGGGCACACTGTCATGACGAAGCTGCCAATCACCAGTTGCCCATAGCCGTGATCTTTTGTATCATCCAAATGGTTTCTGTGGAGGAATGTTCAAGTCGTGCAAGATTTGATGCAGATTTGTTGCAGTATTCACTCAGTCATTTTGAATGCGGTGGCCACATGGTACACACGCTCATTCAGTGGTATCTACTGCCCCCATGGACTAGTACAGTGAAGTTGTCATTGTGCACGTGAGTAAATTTTAGAGTGGATGATTGCAGTATGTGCAATTAGAGGATAAGTTAGAGCATCAGGGGAAGCAACGAAGAGCAGAATCACCGGAATAAGAGACAAATCTGGGTTCAGGTCCTACTTCTGCTACTTTCTGTGCACGACCTTAAGCAAGTTGTTTAACCTTTCAGAATCTCAGTCTACTCATTTCTAAAGGAAGGATGACAACATTGTGCCTAACTCAGCGAGTATGTTGTGAGGATTAAGTGTGTTAATACATAAAAGTTCTCAGCACAGTAACACTAAGTAAGTTATTTTTGATCCTCCAACAGTTTATCCCATTTCCAGGTAGCTAAGCCCTCTGGAAAATTTTTACAAATTCTTTAAGGCCTATCTCCTAGCTTTATCCTGATCCCTTTGTAGTACTTCGTACCTCTCTTATGACACCCTATTTTTTGCCTTACAGTTATAAATATACTTTGCCTCATCCCTCTTCCTAGGGTGAAAATATCTTGAGGGTAGAGATGATATATAAATCCTACCACAAAGACTAACTGGAGTGCCCTGCTGTGATATGGTAGGCACTCAATATAGCTGATTGAACTGATTTGTATTTAAAACATACTTACAAACAAGTACCAGCACTTGGTGTCATGTTACAACTCTGCTATTGGCCTTTACCTCCTATCTTTCCAGAGATCCTGCATATGTCTCACATTGATTGTTCAAGATTATCTGCCACAGATATGAGTTGGGAGTTCACAGTTTCCAAGGAAGGACCTTTTCTGTAATACTCAAAGCAGGTGATAAAGGCCACAGTGGCAACAAACACTGTCAGGTTAATTAAAGAAATATTTATTGAGGATGCTGTATGTAAGAGATTGTGCTAGATCTATGGGGGTATGCAAAGCTCCAGGGAGAAGAAGTTGGGGGGTTCAAGATACATAAATTCTGACTACTCCATGGTCTGAATGTTTGTGACCTTCCCAAATCCATATGTTAAAGTCCTAACCCTCAAATGTAATGGCATTAGTCAGTGGGAACTTCGGGAGGTACTTATGTCATTTAGATGGAAACTTCAAGAATTGGATTGGAGATCCCATCACATAGTAGGTGCTCAATAAAAGGCTATAGCATGAAAAAAAGAATGAGATTAGTGCTTTACAAAAGAGGCTCCAAAGAGATCTTTAGCCCTGTCATCATGTGAGAACACAGGGATAAGGTGCCAACTATAACCTGGAAGAAGGCCCTCACCTGACTATGCTGCCACCTTAATCTTGGACTTCTCAGCTTCTAGAACTGTGAGAAATAAATTTCTGTTATTTATAAGCTGCCCAGTTTTGTGATATTTTGTTATAGCAGCCAAAGAAAGTCATACTAGAAGAAATTATATACAGGATCTGGGGCAAATAACACCCCTTTTTATTACAAAATAAGCATGTAAATCTGTAACATAATAATATCACACTTAAGCACATAATATGACATTTTAGGTGAAATGTTCAAATTAAAACTATAAATTATTACACCCATATTATTATCCTACCAGCCATACTCAAGCAGGCCTTACCTCTACCAGACCCTGTATATATAAACATTTTTTGGCTAGCAACTGAGGCTTCAAAAGTTCCTGGCCTGAGTAGCTAATGAGTGGTGTGTGTGATGTGGCTTTGGAGAGGTGAAGACTTCCTAAGGATCTTAATAGATTTGGTAAAAGAAAATTACAGCAGTGGTTTTCAATCTTGGCTGTATTTTGGAAACTTGGCAGTGGAATTTGAAAAAAAATAGTGATATTTGAGTCTCAACTGTCAGACATTCTGATGCCATTGGTCTGGTGTGCTTTTTGGGCACTGATATTGTTTTAAATCTCCCAGAATGATTCAAATGTGCAGCTAAGGTAGAAAATCGTGGCTTCAGAGTCATGTTTTTGAGGGAGCCCAAAGTGGTTTAGTTCAGGTCAGTACTTCTGGCTTAGTAAGATAAAAATTAGTCTATTCCAAGGACATTCCACAGTATTTGGTAATCTATTTCTTGGAGGGAAAAATACTCTTTAATAATAGAATTATTATCATTGACTCAAAGGGATTAATTTAATCAATTATTTATTTAGGAAACATTGAAAAAACTATTAATTTCCTATTGCTGCTTTAACAAATTACCACAAAATTGGCTTAAAACACAAACCTATTATCTTATAGTTCTGGAAGTCAGAAGTCTAAAATCAGGGTGTTGGCAGGGCAGCATTTTTTCTGGAGTCTCTAGTGGATAATTAATTTCATTTCCTTTTCCAGCTTCTAGAGGCTGATCATATTCCTTGGCTCATAGGTCTATTTTTCTGACCTCTCCATCTGTTATCACATCTTTTCTGGCTCTTATCTCTCTCTAATAAGGGCTCTTGATCATGTAGGATGCACCTAGATAATCCAGGATAACCTCCCCGTCTCACAATTCTTAATTTAGTCACATTAGAAAAGTTCCCTTGACTATATAAGGTAAACTATTCACAGGTTCCAGGGATTAGGATCGAGCTTCTTTGGAGAATCCTCATTCAGCCTACTATAGGGACTAATGATTGTAATGTCACTGACTGCAAATATTTACTTATGTTCCGTAAGCCACATGACAAACACTTAATGCAGTTTCTTTTTTTAAGTATATTTTATTGATTATGTTATTACGATTCTCCCAATTTTTCCCTCTTTGCCCCCCTCCACCCAGTATCCACCTTCCTTCCAACAGTCCCCCTGCCCTTGTAGTTGATGTCCATGGATCGTGCTTATAAGTTCCTTGGGCTTCTCCATTTCCTACAGTATTCTTAACATCCCCCTGTTTATTTTGTACTTATCAACTATGCTTTTTAATCCTT
>PVJI01003368.1:0-125324 GCA_004026765.1 Micronycteris hirsuta
ATACATGTGTGTGTGGTGTGCATGTGTGTGCTGTGGGCATATATGTGTGTGGTGTGCACGTGTGCACTGTGGGCATATGTGTGTGGTGTGCATGTGGTGTGCATGTGTGTGCTGTGGGCATATATGTGTGGTGTGTGTGCGTATATGTGTGTGGTGTGCATGTGTGCACGTGTGCGCTGTGGGCATACATGTGTGTGTGTGGTGTGCATGTGTGTGCTGTGGGCATATATGTGTGTGGTGTGCATGTGTGCACTGTGGGCATATGTGTGTGTGGTGTGTGCATGTGGTGTGCACGTGTGCGCTGTGGGCACATGTGTGTGTGATGTGCATGTGGTGTGCATGTGTGTGCTGTGGGCATATATGTGTGTGGTGTGCATGCGTGTGCTGCAGGCATGTATACGTGTGTGTGGCATGTGTGTGCCCCTTTCCGAGACACTGGCTCTTGCAGGGAACTGTACCACCTGCCAGTCTCCTTCCCGGGAGCCCGTGGGAAGGGTCCTGAGTGGGCCTCAGAGGTCTGAGTGGGTTTGAGCCGCAGCTTTGCCGCTTTCTCACGGTGTGGCTGTCAGCAAGCTGCCCGTCAGCCTGGCCTCAGTCTCACCATCTGCAGGGTGGGATGAGCCCTCCCTCCCTCCTCCCTCCCTCCCAGAGATGACGGACGGGAGAACTTTGTGTGGGCATCAGCCAACCCTTTATAACTTGGGGAGCAGGGAGGGCCCACTGGTTTACCTGCACACACACGCACGCACGCATGCACGCCAGGCTGGCCGCAGGGCACGGTGGTGGGAAAGGCTCTGGGATCAGTGGGGAAACCTGGTCAGACTTGGCGTCCGCCTGGCAGTGGGAGCTTGGACAAGTCCCTTCCCTCGTCCGGGCTCCAGTGGCCTGTGCTTTGTAGCGAACCGCCCACACTTAGACAGCAAGGCTTTCTTCTTTCTCACTTCTGTGGGTGGGCTGGGGTTCCTTGTCTGGTTTCTTCCAGGCTCACCCCAGCGGCCATGCCCGGCTGGAGTGCCAGCTCGGCTGTGAGGTCCGAGATGGCCTCACCCATGTGCAGGCCGTTGGCCTGGCTGTCAGCCAGGGGCTCGGCTCTCCTCCGGGGGCCGCCTCTCCCACAAATTCCTTCATGCTGTCTCAGGGCAGCACCCTAAGAGGGTGAAGAGAGAAGCTGCAAGGTCTCTGGAGCCTCACCTTGAACTTGTGTACCATCACCTCCACTGCATCCTGTTGGCCGGTGCAGGTCTGAGGCGGACCCAGATTCAAAGGTGGCAAATGGGGCTCCACCTCTCGGGAACATGGCGAAGCCACATTGCGAAGGGTGTAGGCACCAGGGTGGCATGTGGCCATAACCTGGCCATCTATCACGGGACCTCTGGGCTGGGGGCTGCTCCCAGTTCTCACTCCGCTCTGCACGTTAACTGTGCACCGAACATTCGGTGTATAAGGAAGGAAAGGGCACCCTCTGCGTTCTCAGGAATCTTCTGTGCAAAGGTGCCAGCTACCTCCGGAGACGCAGGGAACCGCAGGCCAGCGCACCTACTGAGAATGCTGTACGCTGCTGAGAGAGCGACCACAGTCCACCAGCGCCCGTGACGCGGCCGCCATGGGGTAAGGCCTGGCGCATCCCCTGCGCTTTCACAGTTTAAGGAGAGAGACTGAGGCATCTTTCCTGGAGAGAGGGGCTGCCTGGGATGTGAGTCCCCCAACAAATAACTCATCCTAATGTCTCTCGTTTGCACTACATCGTTTGCATCCTTTAGTTCACCGAATTCCCACCAAGCCCCAGGAGATGGTAGGACAAGGGCTTGGCCTCAGATGAGCACACGAAGGCCCAGAACTGAGGGGCTGGCTTGAGCCTGGGTGATGGCTGTCAGCTTTCCCTTCACTCCCATCCTCCCTCAGGCGGGGTCTGGCTGAGGGGCGGGGTCTGGCTGAGGGGCGGGGTCTGGCTGAGGGGCGGGGTCTGGCTGAGGGGGCGGGGCTGCCTCTGGAATCCCCGCCCCCATCCAGGTCTTCCTGAGTGCGCCTCCAGGTCCCGTAGGGGCCACCCAGCTGCGATGCTCTCAGAGGGACCCTCAGAAGGACCCCTGGTGCCTTTCTCCGAGGTGACAGCACCCCGGGGTCTCACCCCCCACCCCAGAGGCCCCTCAGAGATGTCCCTCGCCCGGCTTTGCAGGCCCTGGGAGGACCTCCCGGGTCTCAGGCTCTCCCGTCCACTTCGTTCTCAGCGGAGCTCTGGCACCCTGGGGAAGCAGCAGTGACCAAAGATGCCCTCAGACTCAGGCAGCTTCCCTGAGAACCCTCGACCAGGAACACAGCACAGAGGGTGGCTGCCCTCCATCCAAGAGGGCCAGGCGGAACCTAAGAGGGCCTCCCATCCACGGTGATGTGGGGGCACTTCCAGGTCCCTCCCAGATGCTTTCCTGGTCACCAGTTTGACACTAGCTCAGTCACTAGTGTCAGTGACTCCTCTAGCAGGCCCGTCTCTTTGTGACCACGCAAGCAGATCTGGGGGACACAGCAGAGGCACGTTTGGACAAAAGCCCAAAGCAAGGACTTTCTGGGATGCCACAGCCGAGTGCCAGTGTGGGTTCTGGGGGGGAGGGGAGGGGCAGGCCCAGGGTTTGCGGAGGCAAGCGCACAGCTGCAGGAGGCTGGGAGGCTCGGCTGCAAGCCCTGCTCTCTGCTCTGCTCCGCTCCTTATTGACTCACCTTCTTGCTCCCACCTGTTCCCCTTTCCACAGCCCTCCCACCTGCCTTCCCCACCCCTGTGCTCTCTCCCTCACTCCGCTGACAGGGGGATCGCTGTATCTGGGGGTGTAAGAACCTTAGATACCACGGCCCTTCCTCCTCAGCATCCCTGCCCTGCCCTCCCCTTCCCCCTTCAGCCACAGCCCAGGGGAGGGGGGCGGCAGGGAGAGAAGATGGGTATCTCCTGTGGGAGGAAGGGAGGAAAGGGCCCCCCGCCCAGAGGAAGAGGGTGTGGTCTAATGAAGCTGAAAACCTCGCCCTTATCTTGCCTGAAATCCCACCCTTCAGGCCTGGTTCCTGTAGGTGCACCTTTGCTTCCTTCCCACCCGCTTCTGAAACACGTATTTTCCTTGTGAACGCGAATCGCTTAAAGAGCAACGGAGAAGA
Organism: Micronycteris hirsuta; assembly: GCA_004026765.1. Lineage (NCBI taxonomy): Eukaryota > Metazoa > Chordata > Mammalia > Chiroptera > Phyllostomidae > Micronycteris > Micronycteris hirsuta. Next base: position 3,139 of record PVJI01003368.1, read on the forward strand.
ACCTAGAAGGCTTCCACTCCACCGCTTCGTGCGGTCGCACTCTGGCCTGGTCTGGGACCCGGGTCCTTTCACTGTCGTTTTTTCTGGGTACCGACTTCTCCTGGCGTCGATGGATCCTGCATGTTTCCCATTTTTCACGACAACCTCCTGTTCGGAGAAGCACAGAGCTCAGCCGGCCGACCCCGGCCAGAGGGGAGAACCGGGAAGGCTCTCCCACCCTCGCCCGTCCCTCCACTGCCCAGACCCAGCTGCACAGGTTCCGGGGTCCACGGCAGAATGGGAATGCGCGTCCCCCATCCAAAAGTCGGGGAAACCGCCACGCAGGCACCGCAGTGTAAAGCTGCACCTCACTCTGGACCGCCCCCTCCCCGTTCACACACGTGCCGCGATGCCCCGTTGGACTTCACCTGCAAAACCCAAGTTCAAAGAGACAACAAAGAATTTCAACAATGTCCCCCCAATGCATTCAACACAAACTTTTTGCCAGACTCTCAGCGCGAGCCCCAGTGTCTTCCCATAGGATGGTGCGGACTTGCGGCAAAGGACAGGAAAATATGATTCAAAACACAGCTCCCCGCCCCCACAGCTTCTCCGGGGGCTGCCTGCCGAGAGGGCCGGCGCAGGTGAGGAGAGGTGGCGCCGTGGGGCACAGGGGTGGCACCAGGGAACCCCGACAAGAGCGCTGGCGTCCATGTGCATACGAACATTTATAGAGGAAAGGTCTGGGTGAGGTGAGAGCCAAGGGTCCTGGGTGTGAATTCTGCCGCTACCACTTACTGTGTGACTCTGGGCAAGTTGATGTATGTCTCTGAGTCTGATCCTCGTGTTTCATGCTTGTTGTGTGAACTTAACCAGTTGCCTAGGCGATCAGACGTGGCGGGGTGTCAGGCCTACAAGTGGACCCAAATCAATGACAGCTGCCTTCCTCGTTTATTAAAAGGATTCTGATGGGCTTACCGTATGAGAGACGGACAGTTTGAGAACTGAGCCCTGAGCTTCCTGGCGGCCAGGCCAAAAAGGGAAACCTGACAGATCTCAGGTATGCGGACTGGGAAGCTAGAGAAGGACCTGGGGTTCTGACTTGCCGTGTGCTCCTGGGTAATCTCGTCCCTTCTCTGAACCTCTTTTTCCCTCCTTTAAAGTTTGACGCTGGACCTAGGGACCTCCAGGACCCCGATGGGTTGGACAACCTAGGTCCTACCCCTGTGCCCTTTAGAAGGTGGCAGGAGGAGGAGAAAGTGCAGAGAATAGGTAGCGTAAGTGGTAGGTAGAAAACAGACAGGGGGAGGTTGAGAATAGTATGGGAAATGTGGAAGCCAGGGAACTTATGTGTATGACCCATGGACAAAAACTAAAGGGCGGGGAATGGGGGGGTGGGGCGAGGGGGAATAGAGAGGGGAAAATGGGACAACTGTAATAGCATAATCAATAAAATAAATTAAAAAAAAAAAGAAGGTGGCAGGAAGTCTCTGGAGAGGGTGGGGAGACCAGACTGGCAGGCCACCCAACTCTCCCCTCGGTCCCTCCTGCCACCGCGGGCACCCTCGGGGCTGCCTCCTCACTCTATTCACTGCCTGCCTGCCTGCAACTGGGTGTAGAACCTTGACACCTGCCTCAGCGGGGAGCCCCCAGCCAGAGGCCTGGGTCCTGGTCATCTGCCACCCACACAGGTTTCCAAGGGGCCTGTGCCATTCGCTCATTCCTTCCTTCAGTAAAGATTTATTGAGTACCTATTGTGAGCAAGGACGAGAGGGCGTTCAGTGCTGAACAGGGCCTGGGGCCTCGGCCCTTCAATCCTGGGTGGTGGCGCTGGGAAGGAGCCCTCGGTGGGGGGTCCTGAGGCCTCTGGCCTGGGCCCTGCTACTAATGCCAGGTGGGACCGCGGGTGATCCCTGTCACCCCCTGCTCCAGCTTGGGACCGCAGATAGGGCTCCCTGGTTACGGTCGCCATAGCTGTCCACTGCAGCTACAGGTGCCATGGCAACAGGGCAGGGCAGCAAGAGCTAGCCCCTGCTGGATGGAAGCTGCTGTCAGCTCTCGGGGTGCCCACAGAGGGAGGGGGGCCGAAAGGGGACCCGGCGAACAGAGGAGAGGTAGGCCCGGGGGGGAGGGCTGAGATGTCCCACGGAGGGCATCTTCAGAGCTGCATCCAGAACCGGGCTCCTGACTCCCTGCCTTCACTAGGATGACCCCCTTCTGGGGTGTGGCCGCTTGGAATGAGGGCCTGGAGGCCAACACCTGCCCCTCGCGCATCCAGGGCCTTCCCTGCCAAGCAGGGCACCAGCTCTGATCACTGTCCTCCCCTTCTCAGCCTCAGAACCTTCCAGGCTTGTCTGAGTCCTCTCCTTTTTTAATTTAATTTAATTTTATTTTATTTTATTTATTTATTTATTTTTAGAGAGAGGGGACGGGATGGAGACAGAGAGGGAGAGAAACATCGATCAGTTGCCTCTCACATGCCCCCAACTGGGGACCTAGCCCACAACCCAGGCATGTGCCCTGACCGGGAATCGAACTGGTGGCCTTTCAGTTTGCAGGCCGGTGCTCAACCCACTGAGCCTCACCAGCCAGGGCCCACCCCTCCTTTTGAGCCTCCTTGTCAACACCTGGTCCAGAGGCCAAGGGCAAGTCCCCAGAGGTGGGGGACAGGGCTCAGGGAGTAGTGACAGAATGGAAGGGATATTATACACTGATGGGGGAGCAGGTGAGGAAGATGGGGGCGGGGAGAGACTCAGAGAGACGGTGATGGAGCTACAGGCAGAGAAAGGTGGAGAGAGACCATGGCTGGCAGAACAGAGGTGAGCAGGCGGAGGGAGACTGGACTCACCACGACAACAGCCGCGCGGAGTCTGAGAGGGAGGGAGGCCCTCGCTCACTAGGTCAGAGTGCAGAGCAAGAGGGGTGTTGGGTCTGGGGGACATGGTCTACCCCAAGTCTGGCCCATCTACGAGGGGTGGGGAAGCAGCCGGATGCTCTAGGGCCCCAGGAGGGAGAAATCCCAGGCCTGCGTCCAACCAGGCAGAGGGGAAGCAGGAGACCCCTTCCTGTGAGCTGTCTCCAAGCGAGGGGTGTCCCTGGGAGAACTCTGGGGGATGCGGAGCAGTGGCGGGAGCCTTGCATGTAGAGCAGCTGACAGAGCACTGCGGGGGCGGGGTGGGGCCCCTGCCCCGCCAGACGCCCGCTGAGGCCCAGCACAGGCTGGACCTCGGAGCCACTGGAGCCCAAGTTGGAGATGGACGTCCCAGAGGTCAGAGGAGACAAAGCAGCCCCCTCCAGCTTCATGTGTTGGGGACCAGGGACAGGCCAATCCTGGCTCAGCAGCTGTGGGACCCAAGCCTCTTTCCTTACCTGCGAGGTGGGGAGATTGACCTTGGACCCTAGAACCACGTTCAAGGCCCTATGGGCAGAGACAGGCAGCCACTCGCCCCCACCAGCCTGGTCAGTTGGCGGTGAACGTGGCAGCAGTGGCCTGCAGGGCCGGGGGACAGAGCCTCTGCACTTCTGAGTCCTCACTGATACTCCGCATCAGCCCAGTGAGGGGGACTCCATTGTCACCCCCATTTTATAGATGAGACAGCTCAGAGAGACGCCACAAGGCAGGCAGCGCCTGGGTGCTCTGCCCAGGCTTTCCGGCCTCGAGTTGACGGCGGTGCAGCCCCTGAGCCCCAGCGGAGCAAGGGCTGGGTGGTGGGAGATGGAGGCGGGAGAAGGGGGCGCACGTGGTGGAAAGACAGCTGCCCCTGGGGAGCTTGGCCAGGTGAGGAGGTGAGGTTGGCGGACTGGGGATAGGGGCCTCTCCCTGCAGGCAGTGGGGAGCCCTGGTGACCTGGAAGCAGAGAGGTGAGTGGCAGAGAGGCGTTCAGGAGGCTGCGGGTGGCTGCTGAGTGGGCCAGAATGGGAAGTGGGCCCGGAAGAGAAGCTGGCTGACCAGGGCTGGCCGAGCGACAGTCTGAATGTGGCCTTCGAGCCTCCCCCGGGGCCTCAGAAGGAAGCCGGATGGGGCAGCAGCTCCGGGGTGGGTGGGGGGAAGTTTCTGGGCTCAGAAATGAGACAGTCAGGACCGGAGATGGGGCCAGAGGAGCCTCAGCATGTGTGTGTGTGGGGGGGGGGATCAGGACAGATTAGTGACGGGGAAATGGAAGGGATGGACTGGCCCCGTCATCTTCTCCATGACAGGTGAATGAGGGCGGACACAGGCAGGTGAGCTGCAAAGGTGAGAACACTCCGAAAGGAGAGGAGAGGAAGGAGTTGGCTGTTTGCCACCCAGTCCCTGCAGGGGAAGAGTGAGGGAGGAGTGGCTGTGAAAGCCCTGCCCCCACCCGGCCGGCCCCTGACAACCAGGAGCCCAGGCTCAGGGGAAGGGAAAAAGCCGGGCTGGCTGCGATGCCTCGGAGGGAGGCAGCAGAAGGGGCAGGGCCCCGGAGCCCGCGCCTCGCCGCCCCGTCTGTAAGGATGATGTGAAAATAATAGTCCCACTCTCACGGGGGCAGGGGCAGTGACAGTGACGTGTGGACCCGTCACACCATGTCCGCAGGCTCCTGGGCTCAGCCGACTCCTGTTGCTTCCCTTCCCCTGGAGACAGGCGGGCCTCACTCTGTGACCTGGGGCCTGGGTCTGCGGGGGGCGTGAGCCAGGGAGGCGGGCCTGGAACCCGCCCTCTGTCATCCTGGCCACTCCCCCCACCCCCAGCTCCCTGTCAGCCTCCCGGGGAGCACATCACCGAGTCACAGCAGGACAGGCCCCGTGAGGCCTGACCCCATCTCCCCGAACCTGTAGGTGGAGAGACAGGTCCCGCAGGAACTCAGACGCCCAGGCCTGAGCCTGGGTCGCCCAGGCCCATCTGTGAAGTGGGGACGAGGAGGATGGCTTCCTGCGGGGGAGGGGCGCAGGGCTCACTGGGCCGATGGGTGTGAGGCCTCCGCACACAGAAGGCGCTCGCTCGGGGAACAGCTGCACCCCTGCTCGTCACGTGCACTTGCACTGCTGCGGTGCGCGGCCTCAGAAGCCGTCCAGCCCCAGGCGGGACCCCGGCTCTCCCAGGGCAGCTGGGTGTCTCTGGACGAGCAGCCTGGCCTCCGGGACCTGGGTCTGCTCTTCTGTGGAACAGGGAAGCCGCAGCTCCCGCCTCTGCCTGTCTCTGCCCTCCCTGGATGGAGGGACGTGACACCGGTGGCCCCGGGCCCTCAGCCCCTCAGCAGCTGCTGTCCTCTCCCTGGGCTTGGGCCCCTGTTCCTCGAACCCCCCTCAATGCCCACACCTTATCCCTCCCCATGAGGGGCAGCCTGGCCCTGAAGAGACAGAGGCAACCTCTCCATCTGGCAGGGAAGTGACTCCCCAAAATAGAGCCCAATTTTAGCTTCCAGCCCCTTCACGGAGAGCCTGGAGCACAGGGAGAGGGTGTCTGCCCCCCCATTCTGCCAGACCTGACCTCCTCAGCCCCTGTCCCAGCCCCAGCTGGGGGTCTCAGTGCCACCTGGACACGTTCCTCCCACAGGGCCCAGGACCATCCTGTTAGTCAGGACCCTAAAACTCTCATTGCGTTATTCAAATGCAGTCTCCTGGGCCTTCAAGCCGTCCCTGTTTCCACAACCCCGTCCCAGAGAGAACAGGAGTCTCCTGGGGCTAGAAAGAGGGAAACATTGATCGGTTGCCTCCCAAATGGGACCTGACCCAACCAGGGATCGAACCCACAACCCAGTTATGTGCCACGACTGGGAATTGAACCCACGACCTATTGGTATACAGGGCGACACTCCAACCAACTGAGCCACCCTGCCAGGGTCCACAAGGGCACTTTAGGAAGCAAATTGGTGGGATTGAGAAGGCGGGGCCTTTCTGGTGAGTCATGTGACTTCCCGAGGGCTCAGTGTCCTCATCTGTAAAATCTGCCTAACGGTGTCTGGTCTTGTAGGGGTCTCTGGAGAACCAACGGGGTGGGATGTGATGGCTGAAGGGCCGGGCTCAGCCTTGGGGCACAGTGGGTGTTCAACACACAGGAGCACTCCTGCCAGAAAAACCAGCGTTTGGGGAATTTGGTGGCAGGGCACAGGGAGTGTGTGACTCGGTGCAGAAGGCCTTTGCGGGGAGTGGCGTGCGTGCCAGGCTTTGGGGCACGAGGAGAGCGTGGCAATGGGGTGACAGAATGACATTTGGGCGCTCAGGGAGGGCGGAGAGCGAGGAGGACGGGCCTGTCCCCGGTCTGAGGGGGAGGGCAGTGCCGGGCCTGGGTGGGAAGGGGAAGCGCTTTCCTGGGACCAAGCAGAAGGGAAGAGAAGGGCTAACACAGAGAAGTCATGCAAATATATTCAAAAGACCATGCAAATGAGCCAGCTGGGGCCGGTGGAAAGAGGGCCCAGCCGGTGAGTTTGTTCCCAAAGTGTGGTCCAGAACCACCTGTGACAGAATCACCTAGAAAACTCATCCTGATCCCCCGCCACCCCCAGACCTGCTGCTTCCATCCTGGGGCCGCCGCCCAGGAGCCCATGTGTTCGAGGAGCTCGCCAGGTGATTGTTTACTTCCACGCTCACTTATTGAACATGCACACGGTAACGCATTATAATTATGACACGTCCTAATATAGGCACATTATAATATGTAACGTAAACATTAAGCAGAAAAGTAAGGTTCCCTCCCTCTCATTCTGCACCTCCACGCCCAGGGCAGCCAGAGAAGCCACTCTGCACATGCCCAGGTCCACAGTGCCACGGAGTCTTAGGCTGATGTCTCTGGGCCACTCGCAAACCAAACTGTCATTCATTCGTGTCTTGGTTTCACTCACACAAAATTCACGAGGAGCCTGCTGAATGGTGGGCCCAGGCCAGGCACGGAGGAGATCCTGTCCAGGCCCCCAGAACCTCACTCTCGATGGGGAGCCATTTGTAAACGGCACTCTGCAGTCAAGATGCCGAGTTTAGCAAGACCCCCTCCCCCCGGGGCCTAGGGCGCCTCACCTGCAGTGGGGAGTGGCGGTGGCACCGGCCCTCGGGCAGCCGCTCTGTGGGCCAAGAGTCTCCTGTGGAGACAAGAGCAGAGCCGGCTCTTCCATCAATGCTGGTTTCCTTCCGGAGGACAGGGCTTTGCCTAGAGCCTGGGAAACGGGAACAGGGAGACTCTCTGACAGAGACTGCCCAGGTGTGGGGCCAGCAGGTATGAGTGGAGCACGGGAAGGGGGACTTGTTATTTCTCCCTGCTATCCGGCTGGAGTTTGGGGTTCCCTGGGACCTGGGAGGGCAGCTGCAACTGCAGCAGAAGGTGCACGCCCCTTAGTGGTAGGAGATCCCAGCAATATCCCTAGGCTCCCTCTGGGTCTCTCTGCATCAGCCCTTATGGGCAAGGCCTGTTTCCTCCAGGCAGCCTTCCTGACTGCTCCAGCCGGAAGGGTCTTTCTGTCCCCAGCTCCACCCTGACTGGATATGCTCATTCATTTCCTTGACATTCATCCAGCCAGGATGGGGTTTGTCTCCCCATCAAGGAAGAGGCTGCATGGGCGGTGGCTCCAGCACAGGTGTGTGCGGGTCTGAGGGTCGGGGCGACCCAAGGAACGGGAGGCCCCAGCCTCACACCTGAGCCATGGGAGGGAGGGGGGAGGCCTTCTGGTCCCAGCTGTTGTCATTCTCACCACCCGCCGCCTTTGTTGTCACGGCTGTGAGCTGTAAACCTATGCTGACTTTATTTATTTATTTGTTAAATTATATGTTATTGATCATGCTATTACACTTGTCCCAATTTCCCCCCCTTTGCCCTTTCCACCCAGAAAACCCCATTGACTTTAAAACAATATATTCATAAATTAACTCACTTTTTTTTATTTAAACAAGTTTATTTTAGAAGGAAGCTTTCTTACCTTACCACAGGTGGAAACCAGAATTACTTGCCATACACAGAAGGTGAAGGTGGAAACCCTACAATGAAGTCAAACAGGTGTTTCTGTCGCCACCAGGCCCTCCTGCGCACCGAGTGGGAACCCAGGCCTGAGGTCCGCCCCCTGTAGAGGGAGATTAGAAGCGGAGGCCGCTCCCTAGCGCTACTTGGAGAACTTCCAACCAACCGACCGACCATGGGGGGGAGGGACGCAGGCAGGCCCAGCGCACCCACCCGGGACCAGGGGCTGGGCTGGATGCTTCAAACACCACCTCAGTTAATCCTCCAGACAGGTGTGTGTGTGCCAGTTCTCCTCCCCACACCCGGAGAGAAAGGAGGCACTGTGGGGTTCGGGCAGCTGCTAAGCGCTGCGGGGGGGGGGGGGGCGCTGTCAGGTTCCAAAGCCTGGCTAGTTTCAGCCCAGCACCGAATTCAGCCGTGGCTTGGTCCTCTCCAAGGCAGGGGGTCAAGGGACACCTCCTCCCAGAAGCATGCCTGGTTTCCCGATTGTAAGTGAACGGTTCAGGGAACTTCTAGGAGTCGTAGACTCGAGTGTTTTGAGCTGTCAGGATCCATCTTCTCTCGGCCCGCCGTCCCCCCACACCCACCCGAGTCTTGGCACCCAAGAGTGTCCCGCCCCCGTGACCTATTCCCAGCCTCGCAGCCGCGCCCCGGCTGCAGCGCCCGCGCCGGCCACACGGGGGCAGCAGGTGAACGCCCTCCGCCCGAGTTCTCCCCCCAGTCGCCCAGTCTGCACTGGCGGAGGCTGCGGAAGGAGAAGCGCCTGGGGGCCCACGGACCAGGTCCCGGCTGTGGCCTGGCGCGGGCTCCACCCTGGACCCAAGGCAGGTCATCCCACCGAGGAGCCTCGGTTTCCCCATCTGTCAAGTGGACTAGGCCGTCTGCAAGAGCCTTTCGACGCTGGCAGTCCCTGAGCGAGGTTTGGTAGCAAATGGAGAGGGGCTTCTTTGCCCGGTGTCCACAAAGCCGGCGGTCCTGACTTGGTCTGACGGAAGCCTCTCCCGCCCAGGGGGAGAGGAGGAGCCGGGAGGCGGAGGTGGGTCCCCTGCGGTCACACCTGACTTGGGTCCCAGCGCCGGGTCGTGGAAATCCCTGTGTGCAGGTCCGGGACCTGAACCCCCACAGGGGGCAGGGGGGTTTGCCCCGCTCTCACCCTGGGGGCAGAGCAGAGCTGGGCCTCCTTCCAGGTTTAAGGACTTAGCAACTCCTGCCCCTTACTTTATTTGGAAAATTAAGCTGAACAAGAATTGGCGGTCCACACTGCATGGAGAAGAGAGAGGCTCCGGAGGTTCCTGTCCTGGACTGGGAGGCCGTGGACTGGGCGTCTGCCACAGTGGGACCTGGCCCAGCCTCCCGGGACCTGCCTCAGGAGCCGCCTGACACAAGACCCCTCCCTCTCCATCAGGAAGGAGGGCGAAGCTGGGGCGGCCCCTCTCACGTGCAGGGCACAGCAGCCAAAGAGGAGAGGAAGATACCGAGGTTCGGAGTGGGTCAGGGGCTGGGCCAGGACTTGAACCTCCATCTCTCCAGGTCTGTCTACACCACTGGGCTGTCCCCTTCCTATCTCAGGGCAGGAAAGGGGGGCAGAAGGGATATTCACTGAGCTCCAGCTCTGGCCTGGAGTGCTTGCCTCCCTGGGAGCTCCTGCCCTCCGAGAGGCACCCCCCTTCCAGATGAGGGCTGGGCCACGGCTACCAGAAGGAGTGAGCCAACAGGGATTTGAACCCAGGTCAGCTCGGCTCCCCCACCTGGCTCTGAACCTAGGGTCTGACCCATCTCCTGGGCCAGGGCCCTGCAGGTTGCCTTCCATGTGGCCCCAGAAAGCAGCAAGGGGAGCAGGTTTCTAGGGGCCTGGGCATGTCAGAGGACTGCCCTGTGCCTCAGTTTCCCCAGCCCTACCCCCCCCAACAGCACAACACAATACTGAAGAGAATCTTCCAGCTGACCGGTATTAGGAGGGGAGCAGCATGGGCCAGCCTTGCAGGACACCCAGCTGGGGGGGAAAAGGGAAGGACACAGCCAGCGACGACCAGGACCACCCGTGCCAGCATCAAGGGACACTGGCAGGGACAGCAGGGGATGAGGGGCTGTGTCATCCTGGTGACAGCGCCTCAGCCCCACCCCCCACCAGCCTGCACTCAGGCCAACCTCAGCAGAGGGTGGTGAGAGGCAGCCTCCTGGCCTCCAGGGACTGCCCGAGCCCCAGAAGTGTGTCAGCAGGAGAGCCAGAGAGTCCTCTCCTCTTCATCATCCCTCTTCATCATCATTGTCATCATCATCATCATCATCATCCACTTCAAAGAAGTTCAAAGAATGTCTCCTCTGGCCCGGTGGGGCCCCTCTGTGGGGCAGGAGCTGGGTGAGAAGCCCTCCAGAGGCCCCCTGCTGGGGATGGGCGCAGGGAGGGGCCTGCAACTGGACTGCATGAAGTCAGGAAGACTTCTCAGAGGAGGTGGCCTGTCCTCCGAGCTTTAAGAAACAGGAGGTATATGGTTCCGCTGATAAGGAGCCACGTGGCCCCTGGAGGAGTGACATTCAGAGACTGAAGGTGGAAGGGGGGCTGCCCCCGCCGGGGCTGGGGGAGGGGGAGTTAGTGTTTAGTGGCACGGAGTTTCCATGTGGGAAGAGGGGTGGTGGTTGTGCAACGGTGTGAACGTGCTAGTGCCGCAAACTGCACCCTTAGAAGTGGCTAAAACGTTAACTTTTAAGTTCGGTATATTTTACTACAAGTTAGAAAATGATTTTCATTGAAAAAATAAAGAAGTGAGGAGGAATTGGCAGGCAGAGCACGGGAAAGGAAGTCGCCCACAATTGCGCAAGGGGAGCGCCTGATCCCAAACGGCAGGGGCACCGATGTGGGGGCACGGAACGCCGAAGTGGGAGGGAGTGCAGCGCTGGTGGGGGCGGGCAGGGCGCTGTGCGTGGCTCCTGGCTCCTTCCGCACAGTCACCCACCAGCCCGACACCACCGGCCTGGCCTGAGACCCCGACCCTCCCACGCAGTCACTCTGGATGAGATGCTCCAAGCTCCTGAGGCCTCTCCGCCACTGTAGCTCAGGGAGCCTTAGGGTCAGAGTTTCCCGCCCCCACGTCCCCAGCGGTCACTCACACCTCTGCCCTCTGGGAAGACCCTTGTCTGCCCTCTGCTAAAACCCCCTGGGACTCCCAGGGTCTACGAGATTTGATCCTGAGGTTTGGGTCTGGCCCGTGCTGACCCCTCCCATCATCCTTCATGGAGAGTCAGAGTCAGGAGCTGTGTCCTGCCCTGTCCAGATGTGCTGTGTGACCCCACAAGTGGCCCCCCTGGGCTTTAGCTTCATACAGCCCCTGGGACATACGGCCTCCTGGGCTATGGACCCCATGGGACATGCTCTCTCAGAGAGCAGTAAGCGCAGGGCGGGAGCGTCATCAAGGGCCATGACCTGTGGGTGGGGCACAGTTGGTGACAGGGTGGTGGCCGTCACCCCCTCAGCCAGCGGAGTCTCCGGGCGCCCACACTCCCTTGCTCATACACTCCCAGAGCTATGCTCCTGCCATGGCCTCTGGAATGTCAGGGCGGGGCCGGAGCGCGTCACCGCCGCCAGCACCACTGCCGTCATCCTCGTCATCACCACTGTTCTCTTCGTCACTGCCATCATCCCCATCCCCATCCCCATCAACAGGTTCAAAGCATTTCCTTCTCTGCAGGGCATCTCCTGCCCAACACAAGCCTGCTCTCTGCATCCAGTGGGAGGGACCAGGAGACTTTTCTAGGCCCCTGGGAAGGGGGCTGGAGGGAAGCTCTTATGCCTCTTTGTCCCTGACTTCCTCAGGGGTGCAAGGGAGGGAAGGGACCCCACTTTACCGAGCTCCTGCTGTGTATCAGGCATAAGGCTTTACCTCCATAAGCTTCTTACCCAGGGGAAACTAAGGCTCAGAGAGGCCACGATTATGAAGTGGGACTTACTCTGAAGTGTTGTTGTTGTTTTTTTAAAGATTTTCTTTCTTTATTTTTTCGAGAGGGGAAGGGATGGAGAAAGAGAGGGAGAGAAACATCAGTGTGCGGTTGCCTCACATGGCCCTCACTAGGGACCTGGCCCGCAACCCAGGCATGTGCCTTGACTGGGAATCGAACCGGCGACCCTTTGATTCATACCTGCACTCAATTCACTAAGCTACGCCAGCCAGGGCTTACTCCGAAGTGTTCAGAGCTTCCGATTGATGACCAGGTAAACAGCTAAAAGCAAAGTCTGCCCTGTGACAGGGGCCCCTTCCAGCCCCCAGGCATTCACGCCCCCGCCCCGTGACCCCATGTGCTGCGGAGCAGCTGCAGTGTGGTGAAGGGCCAGACTCCGGAGACTTCCTGCCAGGTTCAAAGCCAGCTCGGCCTCTTGTCCACCCTGCGACCTTGAGCAAATCACTGACCCCCCCATACCGGCGTTCTCCGGCTGCTAAGTGGGGTGCTCCTAGGACCAGCTCCCAGGCTGGCGTGAGGCTAATTGGGCAGGATGTGCAAAGCACTAGAACAGAGCCAGGCACACAGCAGGTGCTCAATAAGTGTTGCCTAACAGAATCACCACTGCCCTGCCAGGAAAATGCCTCCTTCTCTTTCAGTACCTTTCTGACCCCTCTCCCCGGTCTGGCTGCCTTCTCCCTTCTGGGTAACCTTTCTCATCCTGAAAGGTGAGGGCCAGCTGCCTCCCCGCACTCCTCGCCCCAGACCGTGCCCCTCCTGAGAGCATGGGCCCTCCCTGGGTCTGCGGCTGCCCCAGGGGAGCCCTGGCGGGCCTTCGCATCTGCCCATGGCTGGGTGAGTGAGTGCGCATCCATTTCCTCCTCCCACTGCTACCTGGCCTCCTCACCTCCCAGAACTTTGTGGAATCTTCCCTGACCTTCTGCTGCACCATCTTGCAGCTCAGCCCCATGCCCTGTGACCCTAGACCCTCCCCAGCCCTCACCCCTCTGCCCTTCCAGCACAGGAGGGCCCCCACCCCGCCCTCTCTGCACACCCTACAATCTCTTCATCACCCCGCATACCTCCTGGCCTCAGCCCCGCCCTTCGGAATCCTGGAGTCCTGACACCCCCCACCCACTGGCTGTGTGATGCTGGGCAAGGCCCTGCCCCTCTCTGAGCTCCTGGATGTCAGCTGTAAAAGGAGGAAGAGAGTCCCCCCCTCGGTGGCTTGCTCTGAGGATTAAAGAGATAGTGGGGGGAGCTCCATCAGCCGTAAAGGGAGGTGCACCTTGGGGACCAGTGTCAGTGGGGGCTCGATGCTGGCGGGGGGGTGGGTTGTGTGTGGGGTTCTGAGCAACACTGGGGTTGTGGTGGTCCTACCGTGGCTTTGTTGGAAGCCCCTCCCCTGTCTTAGGAAAACTGAGCTGAATATCCCAGCAAAGGGAGGGAGGCTGGTGTCCTATGGCCTTGGAAGCAGAAGGCCCAGGGTCAGTTCAGTGGCGTTCACCCTGCCCTGGCCCGAGCCCCCAGCTCTGGGCCAAGGCCTGCGCCTGGCACAGGGGCCCAGGTGCATCTGCAGTCTCTGTCCCCTGAGAGCTGGGGGCCCGTTGGGGAAGCAGTTGTGGAGTACCTTCACCAGCCCCCAGCGTGGACCAGAAGCAGGCGTGACTGCTGTCGAGTGGGGAGGCGGCCCCAGGGCTGGACTTAGGGGGCAGCTGCTGCGCAGAGTAAAGCTGAAGTGGGAGGGTCGCCCCCTCCCCCGAAACTCCCTGGGAAAATCTGGAAGAACTTCAGAGAGGAGGCAAATTCAGTCTGGAAAGGAACGGCCACAATTCAGTCAGGAAATCATGCTGTGAGTTCAGGCAAAGAACCACTTAATTGAATTTCTCTCCAAATCCAGGCCTATTCGAAAGGCCAGGAGGGCTGCTGCCACGACATTTAGAGCTCACTCCCACAGGACCCAGGGAACGGGCCGGTGGAGTCCCGTCCCCGATGAACCAGCCCGGAGCCGTGCCGGCCCTGACCGCTCACTCAGCTGGCTTATCCTCCTTTCTCTTCTTTTTTAAAAATAAAGTGTGACTCAGGCAAACAATACTCCACTCTGGTCAAATGACCAGCAAGTTCAGGATGAAGAATGGCGGGTGCCGGTCGCCCCTGCCGGCCAACTGAGGGTGGCACTGCGAGGTGACAGGGCAGGGGAGGGCCATGAGCCATGGATCGAACTGGTCCCTGGCCGCCCTCCCCTCCCCCAGCCTTGTGTCCTTGGTGTGGGTGGGCCATCCTCCAGCTCAAGCCTCCATGTGGGCATCTGAAAAATAGGGTGCCGCTGGGATGGTCGACTCAGGAGGCCAAGGAAGGGGCCTCCTGGAGGGCGCACCCCCATCACCCCAGGCCTTGGAGGGGAGGAACCCTGCAACTCTGTAGTACAGACCCTTAAACGTTTCATTTCACGTAATTTTTGGAAGGGACATATTTTCACGTCGTGGATCAAAATTCAAAAGGTACCAGAGGGGCGAGAGAAATGGTCTCCATCCCAAACCTCACCCCCAGCCTCCCAGGTTCTCGGGGAGAGGGAATCGATCAGGACACCAGACTCTCACCGGTTGCCGGAGGCATGCACGGAAGGGAAACAGAAAAAGACGATGCTTGTTCTTTCTCCTCCCTGCCTTGTAACGCACGTAGCCGCAAACTATATACTCTTCTCTGAACCTTTTTTTTTTTTTTTAAGATTTTCTTTATTGTTAGAGAGAGGGGAAGGGAGGGAGAAAGAGAGGGAGAGAAACAGCAATGTATGGCTGCCCCTCACATGGACCTCACCGGGGACCCGGCCCGCAACCCAGGCATGTGCCCCGACCGGGAACCGAACCAGGACCCTCTGGTTCCCAGCCCGCGCCCAATCCGCTGAGCTACACCAGCCAGGGCTAAACCTTTTTTTTTTTTTTAAAGATTTTATTTATTTACTCTTATTTAATTTTATTTTTTTAAAGAGTCATTTTAATAGGGGACAAAGACCTGCATTTTTTAAAGGATTTTATTTATTTTTAGAGACAGGGGAAGAGAGGGAGAAAGAGAGGAAGAGAAACAGCAATGTGTGGTTGCCTCTCACATGACCCTCACTGGGGACCTGGCCCGCAACCCAGGCATGTGCCCTGACCAGGAAAGGAACCAGTGGCCCCTTGGTTCGCAGGCCAGCACTCAACCCACGGAGCCACACCAGCCAGGGCTGGACCCTGTTTTCTTCCCCAACAAACAGCACTTCCCGTTCGTAGGTCTTTCCCCCATTGCACAGAGAGAGCTCCCTCATTCGTGTGACTTCACAATGGTCCATGGGATGGAGGTTCTGTGATCTATTTTATCTGCGCCTTGTTGACGGACAAAATTGTTTCTCCCCCAACACGCACACCCCCTCCCCCCCACATTTCCCAGGCCACCTCCCTCCGTAAGGTGGACACCTAGACTCGGAACTCCGAGGGAGACGCTGTCGTTTGGAGAGACACTGTCATTGCCTCATCTCCCTCCTCAGGGCTGTCCTCACCCACTTCCCGCGGGTGAAGGTGCCTCTCTCCCCAGAGCCTTGCCATCGGGCGTCCCCTAAATCTCGGACCTTTCCTCACCTGACAGGTGGGAGTGAAATCTCACGGCAGTTTCGATGTGCATTTTATTTAATTTTGAATGAGGCTGCCACCTTTACCTGAGCTCCAAAGGCCCGTGTATTTCCTTTTCTGTGAACGGTCTGTTCATATTCTTCATCGTTCTTGTATTACATTGTTGGCATTGTTCTTACTGGTTCCTAGGTGCTCTTTATATGCTACAGAGGGCATGATTGACAAGACTTTCATTCAGCGATATTCTGTGCACAGAGCGGCACAGACATACACATTATATGAGGGCGCTTTGAGCTGGACTTTGCTGCAGGCTCTTTTCACTCAGTGGTCCAGGTGTCTGCGGGGGGGTCCCTGCCATCAGAGCTGGACCTGGGGACCTGAGCGGGTGGCCTTTCTGGGGTAGCACCTCCAGCTCCATCTCCATCTACTTCTCAGGCCTTCGAGGGCAGGGCTGAACGTGGGCACAGCCTCCAGGCCTCTCACAGCTCACTGGACTCGCATCGGCGGACTCCCAGTCCAGTGCTCTTTGCACGCCTCGCTCTGCATGGTGCCTGCCTGTTCTCAGCACGCTTCTGTCCAAGACACACCCTCTCTCTGCGCCTCCTCCCTCAGGGCAGACATCTGTGAGTGTGTCGTGGCGAGGGGTGGAGTCTTGGGCCACAGCTCAAATCACAGCTCAGGCCTTATTCACAGGGTGCGCCCATTCCTCTCCCCTCACTCCCCACGGGACTCCCACACACAGAGGCCAACCTGCGGGGACGCTGCCCGCGGGAACACTCTGTGGCCCCGCCCCCACTCCGAGGGTTTGGTCACTTCCTCTCTAGAGGGTTCTGTCTAGATTTGCCAGAGCGAGAACTGTCTTCCCATTTCTCTGTCCTCCAGGGCCTCTTGATCTGAGTTACCAAATGGCTCATCAAAGGCAGGCCCCTTCCCCATTTTGTTTTATTAGATTTTTATTTATTTATTTCTAGAGAGAGGGGAAAGGAGGGAGGAAGAAAGGGAGAGAAACATCAATGTGTGAGAGAAACATTGATTGGCTGCCTCCCTCACACCCCCAGCTGGGGTCTGGGCCTCAACCCAGGCACGTGCCCTGACGGGGAATGGAACTGGCAACCCTGCAGTCCACAGGCTGGCGCTCAACCCACTGAGCACATCAGCTAGGGCTAGTGGGTTGTTTTCTTTTCTTTTAATTGATTTTAGAGACAGAGGAAAGGAGAGAGAGAGAAACATCAATTCGTTGTTCCACTTCTCAATGCATTCATTGGCTGCTTTCTCGTTTGTGCCCTGACCAGGGATCGAACCCACAACCTTGGTGTGTCAGGACAACACTCTAAGCCACTGAGCCACCCGGTCAGGACCCCTTCACCATTTTGGGCCTCGGTTTCCTCATTTGAAGAGGAAGCTCAAACTATAAAGCCAACCACAAAGGGTGTTGAGAAGACTGAATGAGTCACTTCATACAAAGCACTTAGCATAGTGCCAGACACACAACAAGGGCCTACTATGTGGCAGCTGTTAATTAGCACTAACCCCGTGATCTTGGGCAAATCACCTCTTCTTCCAGCCCCAGTTTCCTTCTCTATAAACTGAAGGGTGAGAGAGAACAGGTCCCCAATCATCCATGGATGCTAAACCACTGGGGAGAAGGCTGGTGGGGAGCTTCGAAACGGAAGGATGAGGTGGATGTGCAAAGCCTGACAACCTCACCCGTTCCGCGCAGCTCCTGCCCCGATGCACTGGGGAGGTGATGACATCCTCGATGAGATAAAATAACTGAGTCCAAACCAAGCCTCCCGCTTCTAGAGTCTGCCCCCAAGTGCCAGGTCGCAGGAGCTACGGGGGACAGTGGCACGCAGTCCGCCAGCTCCAGACTGTGGCAAACTCAGTCGGGACCGTCAGAGGCTGCGCCTGGGAGGCATTTGCCTGAGTGAAGCCAGACACAAGAGGTCACGTATTCTACGATCCCATTTATACGAAATATCGAGAACAGGCAAGAGACAAAAGCAGACTGATGGTCGCCAGGGGCCGGGGGGTGGGGGGGCAGAGATGGGGAGCGGCTGCTGACAGGTAAGGCGTTTCTTTCGGGGTGATAAAAGCGTCAGGGAGTCAGAGGCCAGTAACGGCTGTAAAATCTTGTGAATCTACAAAAAGCCGCCAAGTTGTCCACTTGAAAGGGCATGTGAATTACACGGCAATGGAAGGGAGAAATTTAAAAGGTACGTCAACCAGACATACTGTGTGGGTCTGGTACGGATGCTGGTTTCCACAAACCAGCCATAAAAAGACATTTTGGAGACAAAGTAGCGAACTGTGAACGTGGACTACAACTTGGACGACTTAATGAGAGAAACGGTGTGACCCTGGTTCTGTGTGAAAACGGCATCGTGTGTGTGTGTGTGTGTGTGTGTGTGTGTGTGAACAAAGTCCGTAGGCATCAGATAGAATTACTGAGGTATTTACAGGGGAAGTGAAATGGTCTCTGGAATTTCCTTTTTAGAAATGTGTGTGGGGTGATGGAGGCAACAAGAATGGAAAACATTGATACTTGTTGAAAATTAGTGATGGGTATATGGGTTCATATATTTTCCCTACTCTTTTGTATTATTTTACATTTCCATTATAAAAGATAAAGCAATGAAGAGATTACCCTTTATTTTCTTCTTTATCTTTTTTTGACTCTGCCAATTTTCTATAATAAACATATTGCTTTTATCATCATAAAACTATATTAAGGCTGTAAAATGCACCGATGAGGTTGAACAAGCTGACCTTCCTGCCTTGGAGGTTGGACTCCCAAAGCTCTGTCCTCCCCGGGTCCCAGCAGCCTCAAAACTTCTGGGGTGGGAGGGAGGGGTCCCCCTGGTGGAGGAGGGCACTTTGAGGCTGCAGGGGGTGGGGCGGGAGGGGGTCCTCACAACGGCCCCTTCTCTTGAAGCCCAGACCCTCCCGCCAGCTGCCTTTAGCCCAGCTGAGGCTGGTGGCCTTTTAGCCTGGTGGCTAGTCAGGAGGCTGCAAAAGGGCCTCCCTTGGCCTTGAAACAGAGACTGTCTCAGACCCTTCCTGCCTGTGTGACCTTGGGGATCAAGCTCTCAGACCTTGGCTTCCTCCCCTGTAACAGGAGGAAAATAATCCTAACCTCAGAGCTATTGCAAGGATTACGTGACAGGGGCTTCTCCTAGATTATAGTAAGTGCTCAATTAATGGGAACTTTATAAAAGTGATATAAGCCCATTAGACAAAAATGTGGGGAACACAGGGGGTAAAAAGCCTCATAGTGCCCCTGCCCACCCAGAAACAACCACAGTGGACATTTTTCTTCCCATGCAAAAAAAAAAAAAAATGTGTTTTAGGGGGATCGGTGCTGACAAGGAGACTTGACTTTGCGCGGTGACCACCGGACACAGCACGCGGACGATGCATTGCAGACCTGCACATGTGAAACCTGGGTGATTCTAGTGACCAAGGTCACGCCAACCAACTCCATAAAAACTTCAGAAAACCCATGTTTTGCTTTTAAACCCAGCTGTAATCCTGCTGTCTCTGCGCATTCATATCCTGCTCGTACTCTCTGGACATTTTAGCATATTTCCTCATACTACTCCACGCTGTTTGTGAACACGACTTTTAAAAGGTTGTGCAATGTCCGCGTGTGTGTTTATGCCGGTCACCGCCGCGCCCCCCCTCCCCCGCTTCCCCCCCCTACGGGGGTGTGACTTTCGGACTAGTTCCAGTTCTCCCGTTTTCAAGAGCCCCAGCTGCACACGTACTCTGAATTACTCCCTTAGGGCGGATTTCCAGAGATGGAATTATCCCGGGGCCCAGTGGCGAGCACAGTGCAAAGCCCTAACTGCCTTTTCAAAGGGGTTTTGCCACCTTCTGGCTTTTTCAATGCGCATCTTTGCTAAATATGAACAATCTCGGAGACTCCAGAGATGCTGCCTGTAGCCGTCAGATGCCGGGGTCGCATCCTCAGCCCCCAGGGGCGGGACTCACACCCACGGGCCGCCCGCCGTCCGCCCGCCCCGCCCCCCCGGGTTTCTTGGCAGGACAGGAGGGACCTCGGTCTGCGAGCAGCCCCGGGGGTGAGGCTCAGCGCGGAAGCACGCGGGGAACCAGAAGTTCCCTCCGCGCCTCCGGGACCTTTCCTAACCCCAGGCGATTGCAGCCTGGAAGCCCCGACCCCACAGAACGGTGCAAACGGGGGTGGGGGCGCCGCAGGCGGCGGGAGGGATCCCCGCTCCTTCGCGGCTTCTCCCGGGGGCCCTCGCTCCAGAAGAGCAGGGCCTCCCGGTGCAGCCCGCCCACCCCCGAGGGCGGCCTCGGAGCTGCCCTTCGGCCGGCGCGGCGGCGGCCGGGGGCCCGGGGCCCGGCGGGCGTGCACGCCGGGTGAAGTGTCCCCGCACCTCACCGGGGAAGCACGAGAACCACGAAGCCCCGCGGGCCAGGAAGCGGGGGCGTGGCCAGGCGCCAGGGGGCGGGGCCTGTCGGTGACGTCAGCGCGCCGCCCCTCCGCGGGTTCTCTCCTCCCAGTGCGCAGCGCCCCGGCCGAGTCCTCACCTGGAGGGACAGGTGTGCGCGTCTCGCATCCGAGGCTGGCGGAGTGTCAGGTGAGCATCAGCAGGAGCCCCGTCCGGGGCTGAGAGGAGGGTCCGGGGCGGGGGTCCCCCCCCGACGGAGACAGGGAGCCTGGCCCCAGAGGCTGGTCCAGGGGAAGGAGCTGACGTGGGTCTGGGGAGGTGCTGGATGCTCCCCAAACTCCCACGCCTTCTCCCGCTGGAGTCACGTTGTCCTGAAAGCACAGGCTTCGGAGGGACTGGAAGGGTGGGAAGCGGAAGAGGAAGAAAACAGCAGGCTTGCAGCTATTTCAACCACAAATGTATCATTACGTTTTACATGGTATCTTCTCTTCGTTGTAAAAGTTCGTGCACTGATTGACTAGTTGGCAAATGGAGAAAAGTGGGGGAGAGAACATTCACGGTATTTCCTTTCAGTCTCTTCTATGCGGAATCATTTTAGTACAGTTTTATCATGCTGCATTTACAATGTTGGGGTCTTGCTTTTCCCCCTTGACATTGTGTCACACGCATTTTCTCATGTTGTTCTTAGTCATGTGTGTATGTGAGGTCATTATGGTTAATGGCTGCGTAAGGTTAATTTGAGGGATGGGCCCTAGCCGGCACCATTCTGAACACTCGGAGGAAGGGTTCGGGGGTGAAGGCAGGAGGTGTAACAGGAAAACATAGGCCCTGGGTCACATGGGCCACGACCGCCTCCTTGGACAGTGGGATCTTGGGACAGATCTTTGCTTTCCCTAAGCACTGCTTCTCTCATCTGGGAAGTGGCCACACAGAGTTATTGCCTGCCGGGTGTTGTGAGGATTAAGGGAGCTAATTTATATAGAAAGTCCTCCCTCTATTCCCGGTGATTCTGGCAGAAAAAGGGTCTCCGTGTTTGTGATCTCTGTCTTCTCCGTGGTCACGCTGATTTCTAGTGACGTGTCCTGGGTGCTGGCCTCCTGTTGCAGGCCCACTCCCCCGGGGCAGGGCCCGCCACAGGGCCAGGCCCAGCCTGGCGCCCTGGCACCGAAGTAGCAGCCCCCGCCTCTGCATTCAGATGCCAGGCTCTGGGCTTCACGGGCATCTCTGTCTTTTCATCCCCTGAGTGGGTGGCATTGCCTCCCCCGTTTCCGAGATGAGGGAGCTGAGGTTTAGGAAGCTTCTACCGACTCGCCCAGCCACACAGCCCAGAAGAGGCAGATTAGGGATTTGAACCCAGTTTGTTGAAGCAGGGCCTCTACCACCACTGCTGTTCAAGTGAGAACTCATTGCAGGGATCCTCAGACGCTGATGCGAACCTCAGTGGCACACCCCGTCTGTAAAAACATTTTTGAGCATGCATTTTATATTCATGTGTGTGTGTGTGTGTGTGTGTTCTTACTTAGGTATGAATGTTTTATTGTGCTAATGTGTGCATTATAAAAACATATCAAAATGCAATATTTGGAAGATTAAGATGAAAAACTAAAGAATACAAATTCAGATTTCCCCCCCACACCCAGTGGATCACTTACTGAACTCCCTGGGTACAAGCACCCACTTTGGAAACAGCTCCCTCAGTGGTCGCCAGAACCCCCTGGATGCTTCCGGAGTGAGCGGCAGGCTCATGGTGTCCTGAAGGTCAGGGGGACACACTGAGTGGCGACCACAGTTGTGCGGGCGGGCCCAGGTGGGCACACACTGAGGAGGACAAAGGCATGCTAAGGCGCCGTGCCCGAGGCAGGGTGAGGCGCCAGGGCGGGTCGGGAAGGGTAAAGTGGAGTCTTCCAGAACCTTCATGAACATTAGGTCAGATTCTCTTACGCTCACTCAGCATCATCGGGTTTCCACCTGTAGAACAGGTGGAGTGATGTCCAGCTCGCAGGTGTGCTGTGGAATCAAACGTGCACCCCGTGGTCCGTGCCCGGTGCAGCGCCTGGCTCACCGGCAAACGCTTGCTCGGTAGCTCTCTCCGTCTTCTTCCTTCCATGTGCAAAACTCAAAGTCGTTCTGAGTGAAACCGGGCGGTCAGTCCCATGTTCAGGTGCTTGCGATTGGAGACCCTGCCCACCTCCACCTTCCTCTTCAGCCGTATCCCCCCAGGGTGCCACCTGACCGCTCTCCCCAGGGTGGCCCCTCACCCCAAAATGCCTGCGGTTCTTACCACAGCATGTTCACTCAGGCCGTTCCTCCCCAGCCTCCCACCCTCCAAATCTGCCCACCTTCAAACCCTGCCTCCACCTATCCTCCCCGGAGGGAATGCCCCGGTTTCTCTGTGGAAGGGGCCTGGGGGCCATCCAGTCAGAAGGGGGCTTGTGTAGTGCGTCCTGTGAGGTTAAGAGACCCCAGTCACGCATCCACAGAATGCCCCGGGGGAGGGGGAGAGGGGTGGCTTGCCACCCCTTGGTGCCTTCACTGACCCAGGTTACATGGTCAGCCCGTGGCACTCACCATCTAGCTTGCCCTCGTTAGCATTGTTAGTCCATTTGTGTGTGTGTGCGCACATCCAGCCTTGCCACGTGGGTCATCACCTCCTGGACAGCGGGGTCCAGAACGGGTCTCTCAGGCCCTTCACGGAGCTGGCATCAGGAAATGTTTGTGGACAGACATGTGACGTGGCGAGGAAGTGATGAATGGCACCAGCTATGCTGAGTTGAGAAGAGTTGCTGCGGGAATTGGGATTATTAGCCTGGTAATCACCTTAATTCCCATGGCCCAGCTAATGAGTGGCTGTGTCTTGGGAATGGCATTCCGTGGGTTCCCACAGGATGGAAGGAGCAAGTTTTGGAGAGAGTTGGCGGTGGGGCAAACAGGAGGTTGTGCCCCGCAGAGGGGCAAGCAGGTGCGCCCTCAGGGGCAGCAAGGTGACCGACCAGGTGGAAGGAAGGAAGCCATGGGCAGGGGAGGGTGTGGGAGGCAGAGTGGTGTGGCCCTTCGGGGATGCTGCGGTGTTGTTAGTGCCCCCCAGGTCCATGCAACACGTGGTCGGTGTCCCTGCCTCCTCTGGGAGTCGATTTCCCCTGAGAAGACCAGCAGCACAGGGAACGCTGAGCGAGGGGCTTCCCCAGGGGAGGGGAGGGGGGGGCTGAGAGACCACCCTGAGCCTGTGAGACCCAGGGGTGGGGTGGGGAGGAGCCACGGCCTGTCCCTGAGGGGCAGAAAGGGCCTTGCCTGGCCTCCACCCCCACAGCCACACACCTACACAAATATGGGGTGCTCCTTACCCACTGGGCGCCTACAGGAGCACTTACCAGAGGGTTTCTTTCTCGTGGAGCTTATGTTCAAGGACATTAAAACTGAACGAGTTAGTGTTTTCAGCCTGCAGTAAGGGCCATGAAGGAACAGGGAGGGGCTCTCCAGGAATGGGGAGCTGAGGGGAAGGGGCCCATGACCTGGTGTGGTCAGGGACGGCCCCCGTGAGGAGGTGACTTTTGAGCTGTGGCTTGAACCAAGCGTGGGGAGCAGCCATGGAAGAACTGGGGCGAGGTGACTCCAGGCAGGAGGAACAGCAAGTGCAAGGGCCCCGAGGTGTGATGAAGTGAAGGCAGACTGGGAGGAAGCATGGCTCAGGGTCGAGATGACGCCTGGGAGGCAGGGAACGAGCATGGACTTCACACTGAGGAAAGAGGGAGCCGCCGTGCATTTTCAGAAGCAGAGGGGTGACAGACCAGAGACAGACCTCCGTAGCATCCAAGTGCGGGAAGCACAGGAGCAGTGCTGGGCCCGGAGTGCAGTTGGGAGGCAGAGCTGATGGGAAGTGCACACGTTTTGAATATGGGGTGGGGGTTGGGGGATGGACCCTCCCCTCCCGCCCCCGCCCAGATGTGTGTGACCCCAGGGTCTTTCTCAACCGAGTACCTGGATGTGGGATGTACAGGCCATTCCCCATCTGGTCCAGCCCTTAGTTTACAGATGCAGAGGCTGAAGAAAGAGCTTGGGAGGTCCCCTTGTCCAGCCCCCCAGAGGGGGGCACTCAATGAACTCACCAAGTACCCGCAGAGACGCAGTAGCTGAGCTAGCCCTCCAACTTGGCCTCCTGGCCGCTGGTCCAGGCCCCTTGCTGCCCCGCCCCGCAGCCTCTCCGCTGAAGATGGAGGAGGAGGGAGGACCCACTGCTGGGGAATGATCTGACCAGACCTGACGGTGTGGCGAGGTCACCCGGGAGAAGCCTGGATGACACCGATGGGAGACAGGGCACGCAGGGGGTTGGCACATCATGGAAGGGGCTGGGGGCCCGGAGCCGAGGCCTCGCCGGGCAGGGGCAGGGAAGGCACCGGGGCAGTGTCTTCAGGCTGGCAGGGCTGGGAGCACCTCACCGACCAGTAGCAGCTGAGAAGAGGAAGGGCCCAGAGCAACTTCCTGCAGGGCCTCCGAGAGCCAGGACCACGGGGAGAGACAGAGCGCGGGCAAGGCCAGCGGCTCCCCTGGGCCGCATGGGTCTGTGTACCTCCACCCCACCCCACCTCGGAGGGGCTGGTGGGGGCTCCTCCGCGGGAAGGTGAAGCAAGAAAAGGAGAAGCTGGAGACGCAGCCGGTGGTGCTAGAAGGACTCAAATTAGGTGAACCCGATTTCACTCTCTGTCTGCTCCTCAGGCTAGTAACCGTATCAACACCTTCCTCTCACTCAGGGCTTCTCCTGGGCGAGGTTGTTTTGGGGGATGGCCCTCGGTATTACCTCCACTTACAAATGAGGCTCAGAGAGTTTAAGGAACTCTCCTGGGTTCACACAGTTGAACAGTGGCAGAGTCAGCATTTGAAGGCAGCTTCTTAACCATGGGGGGCGGGGGGCCACTGTCTCGGTTCGGCTGTGACCTTGAGCAAGGCTCCCTGGATCTCAGACTCCCTGCCTGTAGGATGATGGAGTTGGACTAAAGGGGCCCCATGGGCCCTTGTGACTCTCGCTGGGGGCCCGGAACTGCTTCTCCAGTAGAGGGCTTAGGAGTCTGAGGGAGGGATGTGGGGACTTGTCCCAGAGCCGCGTTCTGCCCTAGCCTGGGGGACATGGCTAAGCGCAGGCCTCTGCCAGGCCACTACGTCCACCGAGTGGGGATATGAGGGCTGCATGGGTCCATGCAGGTAACGTGTTTCGTGGAGGGCCTGGCACACAGTAGGTGCTCAATAAATTGACGTGGAGGCTGTCCCCTCAGCCCGTCCCGTCCATTCACGCATTCAGCAAGTACTCGTTCACACAGTGGTGCCCCCAGATTGCATTAACTCCCTGCCTTCATGAAACTTATATTCTAGGGGGAGACTCAGACCCCCCCAAAATTCAAATGAGTACCATATAGAATATGCTAAACATGTGATAAGTGCCAGGAAAAAAAAGAGGCAGGGAGACAGGGAGAAGCAGTGCCCTGGGGGGTTAGAATCTTAAACGGGGAGGACTAGAAGGCTTCTCCTTTAGGGTGACTTGAGCGGCAAGGCCGGAGGGTGGTGAGGAAGTGAGCGTGAGATACCCGAGGGGAAGGGTGCCGAGCAGGGGGAGCAGCCAGGGCTGCGGCCTCAGGGACTGGGTTGTGCGGGGCTGGTGTCAGGACCCCATGCGTAGTAAATGAGGTGCCCACAGTCAAGACTCGGGTTGCAGAGCCCGTGGTTTGGGAGGACTGAAACCTCCTCCCCATCGCTGGCTTCATCTGTGATAGCCTCCCGATGAGCCAAGTCCAGGGCTGTCCTCGGGATCCCTGGCTAGGTGCTCGGGGGTGCCAAGGAAACAGGTGCAAAGGTCAGATTGGAAAGGTGCTGAGGGACTCTTCTTCCTGACCCAGTGCAGAGCAGCCGAACCCCAGGGCGGGGCCCACGGTGAGCTGGGATTTCCCTGACACCTACTGGGCTCTTACTGCATCTTCTAGGCGGGTGGGTGGGGGCTAGGGGAACTCAAGCTGGCCACACTCTTGGCCTTTAAAGCTGGAGGTTGAGTCCCCAAAAGAATCCTGCAGAATCTCATCTGCAGAGAAGTCAGGCCCAGATGTCTTTTTTTTTTTTTTTTAAGATTTCATTTATTTTTAGAAAAAGGGGAAGGGAGGGAGAGAGGGAGAGAGGGAGAGAAACATCAATGTGTGGTTGCCTCTCATGCGCCCCCAACAGGGGACCTGGCCCACAGCCCTGACTGGGAATCAAACCAGCAACCCTTTGGTTCACAGGCCGGCGCTCAACCCATTGAGCCACATCACCAGCCAGGGTGATTTCTTTGTCTTAATTCCTTAGCTGGCTTTTGTTTCTCTTTAGAGCTGAACTGCAAAACTTTCTAGAAGAATCCATGGGTTGGTCTTTGAGAGGTGTAGGAAGGCAGATAACCTGGGCCCATAACAGCTCATCAGGGGTGGGATCAGGGGTGGGGTTTGGGGAGCTTTCCCCCAGGCAGATGGTGGGCGGGGACAGCAGAAGTGAGCGCAGGAGCAGGCCTTGTGGGGAGGAGTGGGTCTTAAAACTGGATGGCCCAGGGCACTGGCCAGGATCTTGGATTCAGCCCAGGGGGGTGGTGGCAGTGGTTACAGCTTGTGGAGGGAGGGGACGCTGCTGGTTACTGTGCGCCCGTAGGCAGGCCTGCGGTTCCCTCCACAAAGAGTGGACTAGGATTTAATCTTGTCATCTGAGAGGGTTCACTGAGATAACCACCTCTCCGTGCCAGGTGCTCCGTAGGTGCTGGAGAAGTCCTAGTCCCTTCCGGACCCGGAGGGCCCGTGATTGGGAAGCAGGGCCCAGGTTGGAAGGTTGGGGTGCTGAGGATGGGGGACGCAGGAGTGCACCCCACCCCTGCTCAGTGTGCCAGGGTCTCTTGGCCTTGGGCCGCAGCCAGGGCACCGTGTCCCACTTTCCGGGGACGTGCGGCCTCGGGGAGGGCTGGCATCCATCGACACCGGAAGCAGAGACCCGGGATCCAGCGTTAGTGAGGGTGGCGTGAAAACAGACAGCAAGGGGAGGGCCCTGGTAGTGCAGTGTGGTGGCCGCCCTCCGGGACGGGTCGCACTGGGTCCTCCAGGAGATGAAGGGAGTCATAAAAATGGGTGAAGCTGATGTGAGGAAATGAGATGCGACCCTTGGGTGCGACCAAGGAGGGTGGGTGGCCGCTGCCCAGGCCAGCTGAGGGTGGCCAGGACCCAGTGTGAGTTTGGGCCCGGAGTTGCCAGCTGACCCCGTGCTTCAGCAAAAGTAGAGAACGTGGACCTGTGATGGGAGATCTTTCCATTTGGAAACATTGGGAATCAGCCCTGGCTGGCGTGGCTCCGTGGACTGAGGGCCGGTCTGTGAACTGAAGAGTCGCTGGTTTGGTTCCCAGTCAGGGCGCATGTCTGGGTTGCGGGCTGGGTCCCCAGGAGGGGCCCCCGAGAGGCAACTACACATTGACGTTTCCTCTTTCTCCCTCCCTTCCCCTCTGTCTAAAAATGAATAAATAAAATCTTAAAAAAATAAACACAGACATTGGGAATCAATTAACAAAACAAAAGAAATGACAGAAAACACCAGGCTGGCCAAGCGAAGCTCACCAGCCTTGGCTGGTGCCCCCGCCCCTTGCTCTGGCCAAGGCGGCCGTGAGGGCAGGCCCCAGCTGACTGCCGCGGGCCTCCCTGCGCCTGTTCTTGGACAGGAGCTCGTAACAGACCCCGTTTCCCGGGGACCGTGGGGAGCACAGGTCCGCCTGGCTGCGCGGCCCGGCCCTGGGCAAAGCCCTCCCCCTCTCTGGGCCAGTTCCTGCTCCGTGACGGGCAGCCTGGTCTGCGGGGCTCCCGCCGGTCGGGACGGCGCGTGACTCAGTCCCTCGGCCCGAGGAGGATGCGGTGGTCAGGAAGTGACTCTGCCCCGGGGCCAAGCTTCCGGGCTGGGATGCGGCGCGCGGGGCGTGTTGCGTGTCCAGGCGCAGTTGTGTGTGTGAGTGGACGCGGGTCATGAGTTGGAGTTTTGCAGGGACCGGAGTAAACACACTGTTTTAATGCCGCTGCCCTGGAACCTTTCATGGCGACTCTGGAGGCCGGTGGGAAACCTGAGTTAGTTCTCCCAGGGGCCCCGCGAGGGAGGGTCCTTCCTGCAAGCCCAGAACTCAGGGCCGGGGCGCGAGCACTGGCGCCCAGCTGCGTGGGGGCCCCTCACTCCACGGGGAGAGCCGAGGAGGTTCGAGTCCGCCGTGTGCCCGTCCGTTTCGGCCGCAGGGAGAGCGCGGAGGGTGGAGGGGAAGCTCTTTGCCTTCGGCTGTTCCGTGGGGACGGGGAGTAGCTGAGCCCTGGCCACCTCTCTGGACCTTTTGTTCGCGCCCTTCCCTCTCTTCTTGCCCCGCCACAGCGTTTGCCGCCGACCCGGCGGCCTGCGGTCTCGGCAGCCTCGGGCCGGAGTCGGAGAGCGCTCCCCGCTCCAACCCTCTCCGTCCCCGGGCGTGCGTGTGTGCCGGCCTTCGGCGGGGGCACCGCTGCGCCGCGAGAGGAAAGGAGACCCCGGCGGGGCGAGGGGGGGCGGGAAGGGCTTTGGGTCTGGAGCACCCCAGCGTTTTTTGCGCCCTCCTGCCCACCCGTGTTTCCAGGGTGTCAGTGTCTCGCTGCGCTCCCCCGCCCCGCCCGGAAGACCGCGCTCCTGCTAGCCCCCCCCCCCCCACGCACGGCTGGGGGGCCGCGTTTCCGAGCTGTGGCCCCCAGCGCCCCTGGGAGCGGAGGGCGCGGGCCCTTTAAATCCTCCGGGGCGGCGGCGGGCCGGGGATGACATCAGCGGGCGGGCCCGGGGCTCAATGGGAGCCGGCGGGCGCGCGCCGGGGCGGGAGCGCGAGCGGCGGCGGGGGCGGGCGGGCTGGAGGGCCCGGCGGAGGGAGGCGGCGGCCGCGGTGGCGAGAGCCCAGAGCCAGAGCCCGGCCGGGGCCCAGCGGAGCGGAGCGCGGCAGCGGCGGCGGAGGCTGGGCCGGGAGAGGCTGGCACGCCGGGCGGCCCCGCGAATCCTCCGGCATCCGGCCCGGCGGGCCGCCCCCGCTCGCGGCAGCCCCCGGAGCAGCGGCCGGGCACCGGCACCTTCCCAGCGGGGTAAATATTGGGCGACCCGGGGCTCGCGGAGGGGCGCAAACCCGGGGGAAACGGGGCTCCCCCCGCCTCTTTGTTTTTGCGCGAGAGAGAAGGGAGGGGAGGGCAGGGCAGGGCGGACGCCGCTCGTTAGCGCTCGGAGACCGGCGGGGGGAGGGGGGCAGTCCAGGCGCCGCCCGCGCGGCCCGCGAGGACAAAGGCGCGGCTGAGGCCGAGGAGGAGGAGGAGGAGGGTGACTATTATTTTGCAGGCTTGCAGGGGGGAGGGAGCCCCCCCACCCCGTCCGGCCTGCCGCCGCCTCCCCCAGCTTGGACCCTTCCAGGCCCCTGACCCCCCAGGTGGCCACCTAGGCTCTGACTTGGGGACTTTGAGGGTGGGGGTCCGGTGCGGGGGGCACCGACACTGTTGACTCGAGCTTGTCCGCCAGACCCCGGGCTTCTGTCTGTCTGTCTGTCTCACCGGACAGCCAGCAGCGCGTTCCCTTCTCTCCCGGCTCCGCGCCCAGGACCTGGGGGTCAGCCAGGCTGCGCCCGCAGGTGGGACGGGGGCGCTCGGGGCCCCCGAGATGAGGGGGTGTGCAGTCCCCCAGCCGCCGGCTCTGTTTTCCTTTGTGGAGAGAAAGAAAGGGTGGGGGGTTATTTGTCAGCTCGGATTCTCCCGTCGCTGCCTGTGAGAAATCCGTGTTTTGCAAGTCTCTGTGGAACATAAAACTCTGTGCGCCCGCTGTCTCTGGAGAGAGGATTCCCAGGCTCCTCCGCACACCCGAACTCGCAGCGGGGTGGGCCCCCTCCCCAACTTTCCCCGAGCGTTCGTGCATATTTTATTCCTTGGTTAGCCTCCCTCAGGGAGAAGAAGGGGATCCAGAGTATCTAAGTTGCACCCCCAAATGCCTGTGTTTGGGGCTCCTTTGCCTTCTGTCTGGGATGTCTCCAATTTTTGTTTTACTGGCCCGGGGCCCTGGCGGGGGCGGGGGTGGGCGACAGGGTGGACGAAACTGCCCGGAGCGCGGTGCTGGGTAGTTTGTCTAATTGCTGTAACTGGCTGAAACTCCGGAGTCTTCGTGTGGCCTTTTTCTTCCTTTTAAACCGTTTGTTTCCCCTGCCCCTGCCCCCCATGGGAGAAGCAGCAAAGAGCTGGAGAGCCTCTCCCGTTCGGACCCAGTCCGCGCTCGTCCCCTCCGGAGGCCTCTGGGCCGTGGTGCTGGGACCGCGGGCCCTGCCCGGGTCTGGGCGGCCCGCGCGCGCAGCGGCGGCGGCTCCCGCAGGGCCCGCGGTCCGCACTCCTCTCTTCCCTGCGGGCGGCCCGGGGAGTGCGGAGGGGCCGGGGGTCCCGTGCCGCGTGTTTATGTAAGACACGCAGACAGAGGGCGCGGTATTTATGTAACCCGGCGTGGGTATTTATGTAATGTAGGATGCGGGTGTCTTTCGGTGCCTTTCCGAACCCGCGGCTTCCCCGGCTGCGGCGAGCGGTGTCTGAATCGGCGTCGGCGGGGCACAGACTGGGGAGGGGTGTTTGTGTGTGTACGCGCCCCGCCTCCCCCCACCCCCTGCGGCGGGGCTCGGGTGTGTGCCTGCTTTCCTTCTCTTTCGGAGTGTGCGCGCCGGACGGTGGGGATGCGCGGTGTGCGGTGCGTGGGTTTCCTGCGATTGTGGGGTGCGGGCAGCTGGCAGCCCTGGCGCCTCAGCTGGGACCGGCCGGGCGTGGACGCGGAGGCCCTTGGTAAAGAGCCCAGAGTTCGGCCAGCCCTGGGGTGGAGGCTACTTCCTTGTGGCTATTGGGGAAGGGCCGGTGGCGGCTCCCTGGGCGCCAGGTGCTGGGCTGGTGTCGCTCCTGGGCAGCAGTTCCTGGCGCTTCGCCTCTGCGCGGCGGAGGGCCCCAGCCTGACCATCTGCGGGCTAGATCGCTCTTGTCTCCCTTCCCCGTGGGGCTGGCGTTGGGGGCGAGCACTTGGCATGGGGAAGGGGCCCAGCTCCTCTTTGCCTGCTGGCGCTGCCATGAAATGAGTCCTTGCTTGTGAGGGCGCCGGGCCACCAGGTGGGGCGGCAAGAACCTGTGTGGGTCGCAGGTGAGGGGACTGCCTGACCTGCGGTGGGGTCGCGTGCAGTGGGCAGGGGGCGTGGCCTCTCTGGTCCTGAGTGTCCTGTGTGCGGACGGAGACCCCTCCTGAGAGTTGTCTGTGGTGGCCCTCTCGTAGACACTCTGAGATCGAAGGGTCCCCCATCCCTGTCCGGTGTCATAGTGCAGTGTCCCAGGCTGGGGGCCCAGGACATAGGGAAGCTGTTCAGATCAGCACTCCTCGCCCCCCCCCCCACACACTGGGAGCTCAGAAGCTGGAGGCCAAGAACCTGGCTCTGGTCCCTCCACTCGTTCAGCTGCCCTCTCAGAAGACCCTCCTGAGGGTCCCCGGCCTGAAGGAGTCCAGTCCCAAACAGTCCATCCAAAGAAGCATGTCCAGTGCAGCCCGCGTGAGGTTCTCAGTGTCACCAGCCGAGAGGAGGCGGCGACGTGGCTTGCAGGGCACCCCGCAGACCGGCCCCGTCTGGCTTCTGGGGACAGTGGGACCAGGCTGTGGAGGCCTGGCCTCTGATTCTCGGCACCGGAAGCCCGGGGTGGGGACGGGGCCGCGGCGGCTCAGTAATTTCTGAGTCCAAAGGGGCCGAGCAGTTTCTTAGGGACCTTCTGTTCAGCTTGTTCTCCCATCCCTGGAGGTTGGAACTTGCTGCTGGTTGCCATGGTAGCACCCCCAGGCTGATCAGCTCCTGCATGCCCCCTCCCCATCACCCCTCTGTCCTTGATTTCCTTTATAGGGGCTTGGACCATTGTGACTGGCCTGCCCCTGAGAGGCTCCTATCAGAGGGTCCCAAGTGGGGGTCCCCCAAAGTTTCCCCCCGGGCCTCGTCTCTGTTTTGCCAGGCTCCGCCGACACCTGCTCTAAGCCTGCCTCAGCCGTTGCCCGCATGGGGCGGGGGGCGGGGCTCTCGGGCCAGCTGAGGATACCTGGTTGCCCTCAGGCCAGGCCAGGCCAGTTCCCTTCCTGGACAGTGGAAGGGAGGATGCTGGTCTCCCAGTTCCTGTGGCTTTGGTTGGCCTTATTGGGGGAGGGATTGGGCCCAGCTCCCCCCTTCTCTGACCGCAGTGTTTCTGCTCCCCTCCACAGTGAGAGTGAATCATGGAGCTCCGCGTGGGGAATAAGTACCGCCTGGGCCGGAAGATCGGGAGTGGGTCCTTTGGAGACATCTACCTGGGTAAGTGTGCTTGGCTCCAGCTCAGTGGGTCTGGAGCCCCTGGGACAGCTTTGGGGACAACGAGGAGGAAAGATGGCAGGATTTCAGGCTCTGAGTTGGAACTTGGTTCTGGAGCTGCGGTGGCGTGTTTTAGTCATTTTGTCCCTCGGGCCATCCCTGGTGGGACTGGAAGTGGCAGGTTGGCATGAGGCCGGCTGAGGGGCTCCTCACACAGACGGGGCAGGGCTCCTGCTCACTGTAGGCCGGGCAGGGGGTATTTTTAGCTGTGGTTCCAGCTGTGGGTGCCCTAGGTCTCTAGCCGGGCGTGGGAAAGCCAGGCTGGAAGAGCACCTCGTCTCTTGTCTCCTGGGAGGATGCTGGTGGACAGAGGCCAGGCTGCTGCCTGCTCCAACTTGGCCCCCTCCCTGCGGTCGGGCCCCCTCCCTGTGGTCCGGCCTCCTGGAATTCAGCCCAGGCAGGCTTCGGAATGATGCAGGCTCCCCCAGCAACCTTGGGGGAGGCAGGGGTCTCTGCTTTTAGGATCTCTCTTTCTCCGGATGTGCTTCCTGTTCAAAGTCTGAGTTTGTGCTCATTTTGTTGTTTAAACAAATCGCTGACATCTCACCCCTGCCCTTGCCTGGGAGCAATGAAGAGACTCCTGCCTCCCAAGGGGCATGGTCAGGAGGGGGCAGCGGGGGCGTACACGTTCCCTGCGCACGTGCTCTGCGCTGAGCGGGACCCCGTGTGGACGTGGCCGGCCTCCTGTCACAGCCGCCTCCGGGGACGGCCCCGCACTGTCCCCACGTCACACACCCAGAAGCAGGAGCAGCGTGGTTACGTTCTCTCAAACCCGGGGAGAAAGGCGGCCTTTATGCCCGCAGCCCCCCACGTGAGCGACTGGGCACGGAAGACAGGACGTGGGAAGGGGACATCAGACGGAGCTGGGCTCCGGGCCTGGCTTGTGGGGCCACTCGGGGCTTCAGTGTCCTCTTCTAGAAAGTGTGAGTGATGATGCTGCCTGGCTGGCCCAAGGCTGTCGGGAAGCAGAAATGACGTGGCTCGTGGCATGGGAAGGCATCCTAAACGGCGAAGTGCCCAGTAGCTCCCCCTCCAGGAAGCGCCGTGGAGCTCAGAGCAGAAGGAAAGAGGGGCTCAGGCTGGAGCCGTTTGGAAGGTTTGTCTGAGACCTGGCTCCTCCAGGGGCAGCAGGCGCCGGGGCGCTCCCACCCTCTGCCCTGCACTGCCTGTGGCTTGCCCAGAGTGGGGGTGAGGGAGCTGCTCAGAGGGAAGAGTGCAACCTGGCTGTCGCCTGCTGCAAAGGCGTGTGAAGCGGCCGCGCATCGGGGCAGGGTGGGTGCAGGGTGGGGTTTGGGGGCAGGTCCTGGTTCAGGGCCCCTGGTCCACTTCTCATCTGCTGTGTGGCTCAGGACAAGTCACTCTCCCTGAGCCTCAGCATTCCCATCTGTGGTGCCCACGCCCGTGTCCTTCCCGTTTGTGCGATTTGGCTGCGTATAAAGGGCCCTCTCACCATGGAGGCTCCTGGGCTCCGGACGGAGGCCTGGAACCAAAGGGCGTGGAGAGGCGGCTTTCGGTGCAGACGCATACCTGCTCCCAGGCAACACCCACCCAGTGCAGGGCCTTCTTTTATCGAAGGGAAACCGAGGCCCAGAGAGGGGGAAGGGTAGGCCAGGGTCACTCAGAAAGCTAGGGTCTCTGGTCTGTGTGGTGGGACTTCCCTAGGGGCAGGACTTCCTGTTTATCTAGATAGTTCGTTTCAAAAACTGGGGCCAGATGCATCCCTGTGAGACAGGCTGAGGAGTGAATTCTACCAGAGTTTGGGTGCCCTTGAGCAGGTGGGGGCCTCTGCCCACCTCGGCTTTCCCTTCTGTACAATGGGCGGGTGCGGCCTCCCAGGTAGTGAGAAGTATGAGGTCACAGCGTGCAAAACCCTGCACACGCTCGGCCCGGCACTAGTGCCTTTTTGGTTGCGTCCCCGCGGCCCCATCCCTCGGCCTCAGCTGGGATTTGGTGCCGGGTCCTCTCGGCTGGGTGCGGGGAGGGAACCGGTTCTCCCCTGGCTGTCAGGTTTCCACCAGGTGCCCCGGCCCTCGGGCCCCCGGACTAACACAGGGCCCTGCCAACTCCTTCCTGGGCCCTGGTCTTGCTGGCGTGGGGACAGTGGTGTTGGGAGGGCTTCCCTGGCTGGCCTTGCTGGCTCCCTTTGTTCAGAGCTCCTGCCCCATTCTCGTCACCAGGGCCAGGGCCAGGGCCTGACTCCAGATGGCCACTGCAGGTGGGGCTGGGCGCAGCCTCCGGGCCCTGCTTTTCAGGATCGGGTGGAGGCCCGCAACTCCTCTTCGGCCGGTTTCCTTGCTCCTGGCAGCATCGTGAGGGGACGTCAGGAGAGCGGAGCCAGCTCTGTTAGGGCCTCAGGTTGGCTGCTCGCAGTCCAGAGCCGGCCAGGCCTGCATCCACTCTGCCAGCTGCTGGCCGTGTGCCCTCGGATCTCTGGGCCTTTTAGTCTCTGGCCCTTGGTTCTAATTGGGGAGGCAGTGGGGCTCCCCCTGGGTGGTTATGGGGATACTTTGTCCGCCACCTCTAGTCCAGCCAGCTCCCTAATTGTGTCCATGTGTCCGTGTGGGTGTCCGAGCAAGCCCCAGTGTGAAGCTGGTCACCCCCTCCCCACCTCGAACTTCCCGAGGTCCCAGACCCTCTAGGGCCGGCCAGCTCCAAGGCCTTCTCTGCGTCCAAGTTTGTTTTCCAGACCGGTCTGTCCCCCCAACAGGGCCCCTGTGTCTCATGGCCGCGGCCTCTACCGCCCCACCCTTGCATTTCTCACTTCGGCAGGCAGTGAGCCTCGTTCCTCCCAAAGGCAGCCAGGCAGGGCCCCAGGCTCCGTGCCTGTCTGCTGCTTGAATGAATGAGATGCCAGGGGATCGGGGGATCGAATACAGAACAAAGCAGGGGCTTAGGGCCGGAGTTTCAAATCCTGGCTCTGTTGCAGCCAGTTCTGTGTGACCTCAGGCTGGTTAGTTAACCTCTCTGAGCCTCAGCTCAGCAATTGTGAGAATTAAGGGAGACGGAGAAAAGACTGGCAGCTTCTCAATAGAAACTAGAGGCTGCGGTGGCAGGGCCCAGTGGTGGTGGGACCCCGCCGCGGGAGGCAGCTGGGACAGGTCTCCAGCACTTGGTGGGACTCAGAAGATTGCCCAACAGCTGGGCCCGTGTCCCAGACAAGTTGTGTGGCATTTGACCTTTGCTGTTTCAGTCTCTGCACACACGAGTACTTGCAGGGTGGTGTCGAGAGTTCAGGGGGATTGAGGGCTCCTACCCTCCACCTCCCATCTCGGCCAGGGCGCTTTCCCTAGCACCCCTGCTCCTTGCACACACCTGCTGGATCCTAAGGGCTGAGGGTGCTGCCCCGCCCCCGCCCCGCCTGGGCGGGGCCGCCATCAACTCCCCTGCACAGTAGCTGCGGCCTTGGGTCTCCCTCGGGTCCTCTCCAGTCCTTGCGCGAGTGGGTCTCAGCGAGGGGAGAAGGGAGTTTTGTCCCATGGAGGACGTTTGACAAGGCCCGGAGACGTTTTTGGTTGTTTCTACTCACGGAACGGGGGTGGGGGGGGTACTGCCGTCAGCTAGTGGGTAGAGGCCAGGGATGCTGCCCCACGCTCTGCAGGGCTGGGACAGCCCCACAGCAGACTGTCCGTAGGGCAGAGGCTGAGGAGCCCCACAGTCAGGCATCCGCCCTTGGCCCCTGGAGTCTCGGGCCAAAGGCCAGGGTCTTCGCTCAGCAATTAAAGCCCAGTTTCTCCCCTGCTCCCTTCCTTCATTGTCATCTTCAGCTATAATTCGGGGTTCCCTGCACCCCCTCCTGTCGGACCTTTGCACATGCTGTGGCCGCTGTCAGCACAGTCCTGATGAGGCCTCAGGAGCCCTTGCAGCCTTCCATCCAGGGTCGCCCACCTCCTCACTGCGTGCCTTTTCCTGCGTCCTTTCCGTCCACTGTCTGTCCTACACGTGCCTGGGGCGCTCGGGCTCGTTGCTGAAGCCCAGGGACTGGCACTGTTTGTCACACCTAATGTTTTCAGCAGTTTACAGCGTGCCAGGCACGTGGCTAAGCCGGTCAACACCTCAGAAGGCCTTAATGAGATAGGTGTGGTCACCCTGGTTTACAGGTGGGGTTAGGAGGTGGCAGAGGCAGGGTTTGGGCTCTGGAGCCCGCAGTCCTAACCACTGTGCTCTCCTGCTCTTGTGTGGGTGGGGAGAGCAGCAGGGCCAGCGGTGGACTGCAGCGAGCCCGGGCTCCCCACCCTGCCACATCCTCGCCTCCCCTGGAAACAAACGCGGCCTCTCCCAGCGATGAGTGGTGATGTGTCCAAAGCACCGCGTAGTTTGCCAAGCACTTTCTGTCCCGTTGCTCACTGGACATAGTCATCTATTTTATTTTCTTAATCTGAGTTTTATTTCATGTGGCTCAAAAATGAAAACACACAAAACCAAAAGCCCAAACACAAAAACAAGTTAAGTGAAAGAAGCCAGTCACAGAAGACCACATATTGTATGATTCCATTGCTGCAGAAGGTCCAGCAGAATCAGGCCGTCCCTGGAGACAGAAAGGAAATGAGTGGTTGCCTGGGGCTGGTGGTTCAGGGGGAGATGCAGTCTGACCGACTGCTGAGGGGTATGGGCGCTTGGGGATGATGAAAGTGTTCTAAAACCGACTGCGGTGTGGGTTGCACAATCTTGTGAATATACTAAAAACCATTAAATTGTATGCTTCAAAAGAGTAATGGTATAGTAGGTGAATTACATCTCCCCAAAGGTGTGGAAAGAAATGATAGCATGTAACACAGTATCCAGCGAGATGCCCTCCCCGCCCCGCCCCGCCCCGCCCACCCTGATGGGTCCGGTTATTACTGGTTCTCCTGCTTCTTTTCAGTGTTTCTTGGTGTAGATACAAGCACACAGGGATACATCTTATTTCCCCACCTTTCCTTTTTTCTAAACTGAAAAGAGCGTGTAGGATACAGAGTGTCTTGTACTTTGCTTTTTCACTTCCTGCATCTTTGAGACCTTTCCACTTCTGCACAGAGAGAGCTTCCTCATTCTTTCACCATTGTATTCCATTTCACGGACAGGCCGTTCTTTATTTAACCAGTCCCCGGAATGATGGACATTTGGGTTGTTTCCAAGCTCTCGCTGTTGCAAACAGCCTACAGCGGACAGCCTGCTCCAGGCCTTGTATTGCACCGGGCAAGGGTGCCCAGTAGGCTCCGAAGTGGGAGCTGGGTGGTGCCGACTCAGCCCCTGCTGGGATTGACGGGCTCGTGCTTGGGCCCCCGGCGAGAAATGCCCACTGCCCCGCAGACCGCAGCAGGCGCGGAAGTTGTCTTGTGGGCGTGGGCGGGGGGCTTTTGGCAGTCGTAGGTGAAAATGGTCTTTCAGGATCGTTCTGTATTTTTCTTACAAGAAGGGAGAACATCTTTTCTTAGGAGTAAGCCATTTTATATGAAGGATTCTTTTCCTCTGTGCAGGGTCTGTTCAAATCCTACGCCCCGTTTGCCGTTGAGTCTGTGGTCTTTTGCCCACTGAGCTGTGGGAGCTGGTTATACTATAGCGGCGATACTGTAGCACTTTCTGCCGCCGAGAAGGCTAACAGTATGCGTTTCTTAGGACTTTGCTTCTGGTGATTTTGCCACGGAGAAGGGATTCCTCTTCTAGAGGCGAGGAAGCCATTTCTATTTTAATGGCTTGAGGGTTTGAAGTCGGATCACGAGAGTGCCTACCCCAAAGGTAAAAGGCACTTCTCCCTTCTTCTAACTTTGCATTATTTCATTTTTAAAAAGTTCATTGTTTTCATTTTTATTAAACGTTAAGTAAATACGAAGGAACACGTATCAGATGTGTGCATGGTGCCAGGCACCCCCCACCACGGAGTGGGAGGTGGACCTGCCTGTCACCTTGTGACCACCCCTGCCCCCCCATGCCCTGTCCTCCACTGTCCCCTCACAGAGGTAGCCGCTGGTGACATATTAAACTGTTCTCTTTTGTGAAAGACTTATCACACGTGTATGTCCCTAAACTACGTACATTCTGGTGTTGCATGTTTTGAAATTGAGACAAACAAGAATGCGCTGGCGTTCTTGTCTCTTCCTCTTTTTAAAAAACTGAGGTGAAATTTACACGACATAAAATTAACCATTTTTCAAGTTCACAGTTCAGTGCCATTTGGTACATTCTCTGTGACCGCCCTCTGAACCTGGTTCCAAAACATGTTTATCACCCCAAAGAAAACCTTGTGCCTGTTAAACAGGCGGACCCCTGTGCCCCCTCCCAGCCCGCCCCTGGCACCCGCCAGTCTGCTCTTCACGGGGTCGCCCCTTCTGGACCTTTTCTGCAGGGGAACCATGCAGTGTCTTGTCCTGTTGTGTCCGACTCACGCACTTAGCATAATTTTTTTAAGTGTTTTTTAAAAAGGTTTTATTTATTTTAGAGAGGAGAGGGGAGGGAGAGAAACATCAGTGTGTGGTCGCCTCTGGTGCGCCTCCTGCCTGGGACCTAGCCTGCAACCCAGGCATGTGCCCTGACTGGGAATCGAACCAGGGACTCTTTGGTTCCCAGGCTGGTGCTCAATCCACTGAGCCACGCCAGCCAGGGCCACTTAGCATAATGTTTTTAAGGTTCATTGGTGTTGTGGCTGAAAGTATTAGTACTTCGTTTTTCTTTGTGGCTGAGTGATATTCCACTGCACAGATAGTTTTTCTTCCTGCACATCCGCTGACGGACATAGGGGCTGCCGCTCCTTTTTCGCTCCTGTGAAGGTGCCGCCTCTTGCTCGCTTGCACTCAGCGTTAAGGCCGGGGGGCCACCTGGGTGCTGTGCGCAGCTCTCTTCCGCCCCTTGTCACTGCGTCCCTCTGTGTGACCGCATCACTGTCCGGCCGCTCTCCTGCTCTTCGACACTTGGGGCGTCATCGCTGTGTGCCCCCTTGCTGTGTCCTCCGGGGGCTCCCGTTTCTGAAGAGTGTGTACTTGGGGGTTGGCTAGCTTGGTCCTGTGTGTTTAACTTAACTCGATACATGCAAGCCTGGTTTCCAGAGTGGCCATGCCAGCTTATGTCCCACCTTTTTTTAAATACAAACTTGTGGTCTGTGTGGGCTTCTCCCGGTGTGGGGTGTGGGCCGAGGTGACCTTCCTCAGGCGGCCAGCCAGTGGTTGCCGGGACTCTGGGCGCACGGCCCCATCCTTTCCCTGGCGGCATCCTCACCTACGTTCCTCCAGTGGCCATGACCCCTAGACTTGTGGTTTTGTCTGTTTGTGGGCTGAGTCTGTACTGTTTCAATTACAGCAGCTCCCGTCACGGCTGGCCTGAGCGGGGCTGGCCCCTCAGCGAGCCCCCAGCCCACCAACTCGGCCCCCTGTCCTTCTAGCTAAAGGCTGAGGCAAGGCGCTGTCCTGTTTGATTTTCTGCGTCCGAGCCTAGCCCTGCCCCATTCTCTCCTCCACAGCCCCGTACCCCATTGGCCTTGCCTCTGTCCAGCTCGGGGGCCCCCACCCTCCAGGATAAGTTCCCCTTAGGTGGTCTGGAGCTTTCTGTAGCCCCGCCTGATCCCCCTTGAGTCTGGCCTTTATGCTGCACCAGCCTGTGGTTCTCCAACTCGCCGCTCATTCCTCACCTCCTTCCCCTTGCATGGGTTGCGGTCATGCTCGTCCCTCCTGCCCAAGCTGGGGGGGGGCGGCGCCCCTCTGTGCCCCACAGTGCCCTCTGCTTCCCTCGGATACAGTGCTGAGCCCGCTGCCGCCTCCCCAGCCTTCCCCAAGGGCACTGGGCAGCCGCTCAAGTACAGACACGGGTTGGTGCTGGCTTGGAGCTGCACGCCCAGCTGAGAGACCCCGGCCCTTGCTTCCCCTCCCCTGGCAGGTGCCAACATCGCGTCTGGTGAAGAAGTCGCCATCAAGCTCGAATGTGTGAAAACGAAGCACCCCCAGCTGCACATCGAGAGCAAGTTCTACAAGATGATGCAGGGGGGAGGTGAGGGCCCCCACAGGCCTGCCGGGTGGGGTGGGGTGGGGTGGGGAGCGGAGCGATGAGTCAGGGACGAGGCTCTGGAGGCTGGTCTGGGGTGCAGAGGGCCTCCCTGACGCCCCGCGTGCCGCCCGCAGTGGGCATCCCGTCCATCAAGTGGTGCGGGGCCGAGGGCGACTACAACGTGATGGTCATGGAGCTGCTGGGGCCCAGCCTCGAGGACCTCTTCAACTTCTGCTCCCGCAAGTTCAGCCTCAAGACGGTGCTGCTGCTGGCTGACCAGATGGTGAGTCCCCCGCCCGCCTGCCCGCCCTGGCCGGGGAGCTGTGGGCCCCTCCAGGCTCATCATTTCCCTCCGCTCCTCCGTTATGCCTCCTGCCCCTGGCGGATGCTGGAGCAGGAGGCGGTGACGGGGACATAGGACAGCCCTGGTTCCCGGACCGGGGGCCTTAACCACGGGCTGTGAAATTGAAAGGGGGCTCAGCGCTGAGCCCCAGGCCCAACGTCAGACCTGCTGAGTTGAGCTGCAGGAGTAGGTAGGGCCTGGGACTCTGCCCTCTGGTGACTTGAAGCCTGCGATCACGCAGATGCAGTCCCGTCCCAGTGCGGGAACTGTAGCTGAGCTGAGGCTCTCCGAGCCTCGAGCCTTGGTCAGCTCAGGAGAGTCTGCCCTTCCCTGGGTCGCTGTGGGGTCCGTGGGATCCCCCACGGCGCCTAGTCCAGAGCCGTCCTTAGTCCCTAAAGCCCTTTATAAACTCAGCGGAGGAAAACCTTTTTGCATAGACCGTGGGCCTGAAATGGTGCGCGAAGACCCCATTGCACAGGGGCCTGCGTGTGGCTGGCCGCGGAAGCTCCTGACGTCCCACAATTTTAGGCCAAATGTGTGTGTGCAGAGGAGGGTGGTCAGCTTCTCTCAGGACACGAGACTCCACTGGGCTGGGAAATTCGCAGCCGCGCCAGACGGGGCCTTGGATCTACAGGAGGCCGAGGCCCAGACAGGGCTGACCTGCTGGAGGGCAGATTGCCTTCATGTGTGTTAATTCAGGGTTTTTTGTTGTGTTTTGACGAATTGTTCAAAGAAGGGCCTGTGCGTCTGCCTGACTGGGGTGCACTTTGGAACCAGGGGACAAATCCCGTCTTTTGTGCTTCGGCTCCACCACCCTTGCCAAGTGTAGCTCTGCTGCCGCTCCCTCTCCTTTCCTTCCCTTTAATCCGGTTGCCAGAGCAACCTCCGAAATGCCTCTCTGAGTTCGGCTCCCCGAGCCCTGTGAGGGTGTGGAGCCAGGCAGGAGAGGCTTCTGGAGGGGCCTGGATGTCTCTTCAAGCTTCATTTCTAGATTTCGCCATTAGCTTTCCTAATACGTTACTGTCTTTTCCTGACTCACAGCAGAATTAGTGAACTCCTCCTTCAGAGTTCCTTCCTAATGACATTTCCTCCAGGAAGCCTTCCCTGACCTGCCCCTTGAAATCATCTTATGTGGAGGCAGACATCTCTCTCCCCCTGCCCAGGGCAAGGACCATGTCGTGGTTTCCATCTGGACAGCCCCAGCCCTCAGCCCGACCCCTGCCGTCCAGGGCCTGGCCCACGGCACTTGGTGACGGCCCTTCCAGGCCCCCATTGCCCCTGGAACAACCGCCGAGTGACTCACTGTTCCCTTTCCTCCCCCAGATCAGCCGCATTGAGTACATCCACTCCAAGAACTTCATACACCGGGACGTCAAGCCCGACAACTTCCTCATGGGCCTGGGGAAGAAGGGCAACCTGGTGTACATCATCGACTTCGGCCTGGCCAAGAAGTACCGGGACGCCCGCACCCACCAGCACATCCCCTACCGGGAAAACAAGAACTTGACTGGCACTGCCCGCTACGCCTCCATCAACACCCACCTGGGCATTGGTGAGTGAGCGAGGCCTGCGTGGCCCCCCGACTTGCCACGAGCTCAGGTCTCCCCCTCCCAGAGGGGAGCTGCGGTGTGGGGAGCACGTGCTCGACTTCCTGCAGCGGCCGCGGAGGGAGGGCGCAGAGCTTGCCCCGTTCTTACGGGGTGGGAAACGCAGGTCATGCGTAAGGTCGTGTGGCTCAGCAAGTGCCAAGGCCGGATTTGGCCCCAGCCCTCCTGTCTGATGCCACAGCTTGTGCCCTGTCCCCAAGGTGGACAAGGCTGACAAGCTGGAGAAAGGAGGCCCAGTGTGGGTGGAAAGCTCAGCCGCGGGCCCCTCCTCTGTGGATGGAGCGATGGCGGGCCTGTGTGTGACGGGCAGAAGGCCAGCCTGCGGCGGTGCCGGGCACCCGGGGCGGCTGTCCCCGTGGCCACGGAGCGGGCCGGGGCCCCGGTGCAGCCTGGCCTCACCCTGTCCCTCTGTGCAGAACAAAGCCGCCGGGACGACCTGGAGAGCCTGGGCTACGTGCTCATGTACTTCAACCTGGGCTCCCTGCCCTGGCAGGGCCTCAAGGCCGCCACGAAGCGCCAGAAGTATGAGCGCATCAGCGAGAAGAAGATGTCGACGCCCATCGAGGTCCTCTGCAAAGGCTACCCCTGTGAGTGGCCCGGCGGGCAGGAGGCCGGCCTGGGGACCCCGCGGCCCTTTCTGAGGGGAGGGTGAGGCCACACAGAGTCCCTTTTGGGCTCCCCTTGCCCCCGACACCAGTTCGTTCATCACGGGCTCTCTGTCATGGCTCGGGCCCCGCGGGAGGCCTGGCCGCGAAACACTCCCTTCCCTGCACTCCTGCCTTGTCTCTCAGGGCCGAGTACTAGGAAAAAGGAGTCTTTCCTGGTCCTTGGGCTCCTTCACTCTCCCTCACAGAACACTTCCGACACTTTGGGTCACCAAAGGTGTGGGGTTCCCCCCACCAAGCCATTCTGTGCACCACCAGCCGGGTGTCCTGCCGTTCACCTCCGTTTGGACACTGCCTGACTGAGGTGGGGTCAGATCCCACAGGGCCCAGGCTCGGTCCCACACAGCGGCCCCCCCACCACTTTTCACACGCCGGTTGCAGGCCCACCCGTGCTTCTGACCGATAGGCCGGGACTCTGAGGTTGCCGTGGCTCCCTCCCTAGGTGTGATTAATTTGCTGAAGTGGCACACAGCTCGGGAAACACGTGTACCAATTTATCGAAGGCTGTGACAGAAGGTGCCAACCCACAGCCGGGTGGCGAGAGGCACAGGGAAGGTCTGGGGGACCTGAGTGCAGGAGCTTCTGTCCCCATGGAGTTGGGGTGTGTCACCCGCCTGGTGCGGACATGTTCGCGGTCTTCGGACCCAAGGGAGGCTTGTCATGCCGCCATGATTCCTTAGTCACTCCGTTTCTAGCTCCTTTCTTCTCTAGAGAAGTTGGGGGGTGGGGAGGGGCTGAAAATTCCAAGCTTCTGATCATGGCTTGGCCTCTCTGAGGACCTGGTGTGGGCCAGGAGCCCACCCGGAATCACCTCATTAGAATGAGAGGCGTTCCTCTTACCACTTCGAATCCACAAGGTTTGGGGAGCCCTGTGTCAGGGGCGGGGTCAAAGGCCAAATATTAGAACGAGGGATATTCTTATCACGTGGGAAATGACCGGCGTTTGAGGAGCTCAGGGGCAGGACCGATACATATTTTTGCTGTTACCTTCCGAAGGCCCCCTTCCCACCCCTAATTTTCAGGGGGGGCCACGGAAGACTTCCTCCTGTGACTTAGGGCACGTTGAGAGTTTCCATCAGGCCGTTGATGGTCCTTTGAGTGTATGACAGAGTGCGTGACTTGGGGCCCCGCCGTGC
Organism: Micronycteris hirsuta; assembly: GCA_004026765.1. Lineage (NCBI taxonomy): Eukaryota > Metazoa > Chordata > Mammalia > Chiroptera > Phyllostomidae > Micronycteris > Micronycteris hirsuta. The sequence continues at coordinate 47,090 of PVJI01003368.1, forward strand.
CCATGCACGGGGAGGGGACGCCCACTCGCTGTCCTCCTGGACAGAAAGTGTTTGCAGGGACAGCGGGAGGGCGGGGCAGCTGCCGGCGGCTGGGGGCCCTGGGAGCGCGGGCCTCACGGTGGCCGTTCCGTCCCCGTCCCCCCCCAGCCGAGTTCTCCACATACCTCAACTTCTGCCGCTCCCTGCGGTTCGACGACAAGCCCGACTACTCGTACCTGCGCCAGCTCTTCCGCAACCTCTTCCACCGGCAGGGCTTCTCCTACGACTACGTCTTCGACTGGAACATGCTCAAATTCGTGAGTCGCCCGGCGGCCGCGGCGGGCTTGGGGGACTGGACGGGGCAGGCCCTGACCGAGAAGGCCAAAGTGGCCCGGTGGTGGGCGGGGCTCCCCCAAACCGGGAGCTACGAGCTGGACTGTGCCAGTGACTTCACGGGGGTCCCAGAGCTCCCTTGCTCCCCGCACTCCAGCCCCCTCGGCACAGACAGTGTGTACAGCCGTGGTCAGCAGGGCCCGGGCAGGGCACTGCCCCCCGCCCGACCCAGGAGGGCCTGGCCGGGCCTCCGGTCCCTCCTAGGCGCCCGCAGCTGGGCATGGATGGCGCTGGCAGGCCCCCCCACTACTGTCCTGATCGTCGCCTACACCGTCCTGTTCTTGCTGTTCTGCACGTCGCAGGCAGCTGCCCTCACTGCGGCCCCTCTGGCCGGCCTGGACCCATTCCATGTGGTTTCTTTCTTTCTGGTCATGGGACCCTGGGCCTTGCTAGGCGGCTGTTCTGTCTCCCTCTTCTAAGAGTCTTGGGGGTGGGGTGGGGAGAAGCGGTCGTCAGCTGTGCCTGGAGCTCTGGAATCTCAAATCGTGTGACCCGTTTCGCATCTCTTCTGGAAAAGGGGGCTTCCCCGAGCCAGGCTCGGCCCCGTGACAGCGAAGCTATTGCACCGCCCTGCCCCCGCCCCCGCCCCCGCGCTGGGCCCACATACTCACCCACATACTGGTAAGGACCCTCCGAGGCCTGGCCTTTCTAAGATTTACCGTTTGGCCGGGTGAGCACAAGAGGCTGAGCCTCGGCTGTGCCTTCTCTGTCCCTTCCAGGTGCCCGGCACCCCTGGGCACCCAGGGCCCTCCAGATGGGCTGGTGGAGGAGGTGAAGGAGGTGGAGGAGCTGCCCCCCCAAAACTACTGGCCTATGGTTTGGACTCCAGGGCCCCAGTTCTGATAACACCAGGCGTGCCTGAGCCCATCGGGGCCAGGACTGAGGTGTTTGTTCCTTGGCGTGGTGGGGGTCAGTGGAGAGGGCATGGCGGAGAAGGCCCTGCGAAGAGATTGTTGGGGAGATGTCAGCTGCCTGTTGGACAGAGCCTGAAGGAGGCGTGATGTTCGCCATGCTGCAGGGGCCCGGGGTCGGGGGCCGGGGCAGCATCAGCTAGACCCTGCCAGCGGACTCTGTGTTAAGCCTGAACTCATTAAACGCCCCAACCTGCACCGCACCTCGTCCCGGCGTGCCTCTTTCATTGCGGCGCCCTCGGCCTGCTCTGCAGTGCCGGGTGCTGGGGGCCTCGTGCCCCCTTCTCTGAGTCCCAGACAGTGGCCTTGTACAAGTCCCCTCAGGAGTGGGACAGGAGTTGGGCAGAGAACAGGGCTTCCACAGACCAAAGGACCCCTTGGGAGGGGCTTAGAGATGGGCACCGGGCGCCTTTCACCCAGACCTTCCGGCCGGGAGTGCAGCTGAGGGCCCGGGGCCAGCGCTCCCTGCACAGGGCTCCCCTGGGGGGTCGGGGCGCGGGGCGCCTGTTCATCGCACGGCAAGACACTCCAGAGTCCGGTTCCGGGGTGGGTTTGGCCCTTCTCAGTGCGGCACCAAGATACGGGCTTCGCGTTGTCTAGGCCTGTGCCATCCAGTGTGGGGTGGCCCCTGGTTCCACGTGGCTAAACGCTGATTACTTAAAAATTAATCAGAGCTGAAAATGTCACGTGTCAGTTGCATTTGCTACATTTCAAGTTCTCAGGAGCCGCCAGTGGCCGGCCAGTGGCTACCGTGTCTGGTGAGGCAGCCATGAACACACCCATCACCACAGGAAGTTCTGTGGGACACAGTGACCCTACAGGGCTCCGCACAGAGCCCCTCGCGGGACCGTCCAGGTGACAAGATTTCGTCTCAAGCCCGGCCAGGAACAGCCTCCCCACCCCAGCTGCCTCTGGAGTCAGGCCGAGCAGAGGCGCTGCCGGCTTTACCCTGCGCTGATCTCTGACTTGAAGGCCATTGGACTGGATGGGGGACACCTTTAAACCGGTCACCACTGTGGGGAGCTCGACCCCCTCCAGTCACCCTCTGGCAGGGACATCTGCAACACACGATGGGGACCCAACGTGCCTTTTCCCCGAAGCTGAGACCCTCCCATGCCAGCACCCCTGCAGGAAGCCTTCGTGAGCTCCCAGCAGACTGGACACCATGCGGGGCACTGAGGCTGGGCCGTTCTGCAGGAAGGATCCCACCCCCGACCGAGAGCTTCCCTCCTTGGAGCAGTCACTCCGGAGCGCTCCGCACCGGGCCTGGAGTCTCCGACACCTGGAGCCTGGGCTGCTGCCTGATTCGGGCCCTGTCCCGAGGCCCAGCCAGCTGGCCGGGGGGAGACGGTGCAGATAGCAAGGGCGGGTGGTGACTCTGCTGTTTGCCCTGTGTGTGCTCGTGGGCAAATAAAAGCCACAAGACCTGTCTGCTGTGTGTTCCTTGAGGCGTCCCTTGGGTTGACTGGAAACGTGGAAGGGAGCTCACCGTCTGCCTTGGCCTGAGCCCTCGGAGTTGTAAAGGGCAGGGGTTGTGCAGTCGGAGGGAATCACTTCTCAGCCCCACCCAGGGAAGGAGCTCTCGCCTGCCGGCAGGAGGGCTCACAAGTGGGTGGTACAGCTCTCATCGCTCAGGTTTTGCTGTGGTTCTGGCCGAGTTGCTCTCTGCCAGTCTGAAACTGAGTGGCTGGGGCCTGGAGGTGCCAGAGGTGGAGCATTGGTAGTTCCAGGCCTGCCTGCCTGGACAGGCTTGTGGGTGGGAAGACTGGTGATGTTCATTTCTAGAATGTTCTGCGAAGTCCTCTGGGGTTGCAGAGAGCAGAGCAGGATTGGATGGCAAAGGCCTGAGTTCACACTCAAGCTCTGTCCTGAGCTGCGTGGCCCCAGGGAGGTTGTGAGGCCTCTCTGGACCTTGGTTCCTCAGTAGGGCTCAGGGATCATTCTGACGCCAGCTACTACCCCCCAGAGTTGCTTAAAGGCAGGGGCCACCCCCGCTCCCCAAGGACAGCAGGGCCTGGCTGGCCAGTTCCGTGGGAGACACATGGGGTTGCAGGAGCCGCACCCCGTGGCCCATGAGCAGGCCCCAACTCAGCCCGCAGCTCTCTCCTCCACAGATGCGGCCCCCCTCACGCCAGCCCCCCGCCCTCCCCTGTGGACGACCCCGGGACCAACTAGGTAACGCGGCCAGGCGCTGTTCCCATGCCGTGCTCCTCTCTCTGGGTCTTGCCCCTTTTCTCCTGCACTGAGGGTGGCAGAGGCTGGATGGCAGGCCCCTGGGGGTTCACGCGCCCCTCTTTCCCCAGCCTGCCTGCTCGGTGTCTTTTTTTTCCATGGGGCTTCTAGCCCGTTCCTTCTCCAGCTCCCCTGAGCTCCCGTCCCCAGACGGGCGGCGTCTGTGTGGTGGTGTCCCCACAGTGCCTGCCAGGAGCAGTTGCCAGGGACGGGACAGACAGCCTTTTGGAAAGATCCCCTCCCTGGGAGGCCTGGTCCGAGCCCTGGCCTGGCCTGCCCTCGTCACTCTCCCTGGGCCTCTGAACACCCGCCCTGCCCTGCTGGGCAACCTCGAGGAGCGGCGGCCTCTCTGTGCACAGAGGGGGCCCAGGCTGGGACAGCCAAGGAGTGCCCTCGGCCGTCCTGTGGGCATTGGCCCTCCCAGCCCTGGCTGGCCACACGGGACCAGGACAGTGACCTCCCTCCGCCTTCCACGTCCAGCTTTCTCCTTCCTCTGGGCAGTTGTGGTTCTCTCTCTCTCTCTGCGGTGTGATCATGGGTCCTTCCCAGGCCTCTGGGGCCGCCTACTCTTTGGGAAGGAGGTTGGACCGGAGGGTTTCTGTGGTGTCTCTTCTCCGACGTGCCCACCCAGCCTCCCCCACCCCGTGCCGCCCTGCGGGGGTGCCAGGCCCCACCGCACTCTGACCTCGCCCGGCTGACCACATCCCACCTTGCACCCCCGCAGGGTGCAGCGCGCAACCCGGAGGACGTGGACCGGGAGCGGCGAGAGCTCGAGCGCGAGGAGAGGGTGGGGCAGCTCCGGGGGTCTGCGACCCGGGCCCTGCCCCCCGGCCCACCCACGGGGGCCACCGCCAACCGGCTCCGCAGTGCTGCCGAGCCTGTGGCTTCTACCCCAGCCTCCCGCATCCAGCAAGCTGGTGAGCGGGGACCTCGGGCTGTGGGCGGGGCCCAAGGAGGGCCAGGGCAGCCAGGGCCCTGGACGTGGAGGGTGACTTGGCCCTGCCTCTCCCTCCAGGCAATACTTCTCCCAGAGCGATCTCACGGGTGGACAGAGAGAGGAAGGTGAGCATGAGGCTGCACAGAGGCGCTCCCGCCAACGTTTCGTCCTCCGACCTCACTGGGCGGCAAGAGGTCTCCCGGATTTCGGCGTCACAGGTGAGCTGCCCTCACCCCAGCCCTCCTGTGCCCCACAGCTGAGCCAGGGACCCCCAGGCATGGAGTCAGGCCCAGTGGTTCTGTTCCCCCCACCCTGGACCCTTTTGTAGAGCAGGGACTTGGCCTCACTTAATCCAGCCAGGTCTGATTAGCCGCATGGAGCAAAGTCAGAAGGAATTTGTCCTGGCATGTGGTAGTGCTGGGGTCCAGCGGCCGCTGCCAGGGACCCAGCCCAGGTGGGCAGCAGGGAGCTCACAGGGGACAGGCTCAGAGCCCCCGCCATTAGGAAGCTTCTACAAGTCCGCACTAGCACAGGGTACAGGGCTGGGCAGAACCTATTGGCGGCCCCTCTCAGATGCTGTGTTGGACTAGGAAAGTTGGGAAGGGGGAGTCCTGGTTGACCAGGGAAGGGGTCCTGGCAGAGGTGGGCAGGAGACCTGCTCCTGCCCTCCTGCCTGCAGTGGAGAAGCCTCGGCAGGACAGGCGAGGAGCTGGGCGTGCGGTGGCTGGGCCACCCTCCTGCCCTGCGTGGCCCGGAGCAGCTGCTGTGTCTCTCTGAGCCACGCTCTCTCCTGCAGCCGGCCAGGTTCTAGGGTCGTGGAAACCACACACCGCTTCCCTCGGCTCTAGGGACTTGGTGGGCAGCAGTGGTGGGGGCGGTTCCACAGGGGGGAGAGACTTGCCATGTGGCCAGGGCCAGCAGCTGAGCCCTGCCTCACCTCCCTGCTTCCCCCGGCAGACAAGCGTGCCATTTGACCATCTCGGGAAGTGAGGAGCCACCGTCGGACCAGTATTTGCTTAGGTGAGTTGACGTCTGCTGCACGCACAGCCCCCCGGCTCTGCAAACACCTGTGGTCCTGGGAGAAGACCCTTGCGTGTGGAGGTGCAGGGAGAGTCGCAGATGCCATCAGGGACCCTGGAACCGAGGGCCTTCAAGAGGGATTAAAACCTCAGAGGTTGCCTCCAAGCAGGGCTAACACACAAGGGTTCGTTTTTGCTGGAAGCCACAGTCCCTGTCCTCGGGCCAGCCCTCCGCACCCCCTTTGCCTTAATGTATTCTAGAGAGCGGTCCCTGGCAGAGACTGAGCCCGAGGGCCGTACCCTGACCTCCCTGGGGGTTAGTCTCGTCTCTGCCTCTGGGCTGTTAAACCAAGAGCACTTAGAACGAGGTCACGTACTTAGGAGTTTACCTACCTTCGAGGAGGGCCCGTGGCCGCATGCCCAGGAGAGGCCTTCCGGCCGGCGTGAGCCTCTTGGGGTGCCCACGGCCACGTGCAGCCTCGAGGTGGTGTACAGCAGCTCTCCGCTCTGGGCCCGGCTTGGGGAAGGGGAGGTGGCGGGGAGGTCTCAGCTCCCTGGGGAACGTGGCGTGACAGGTGTGGCCTCACACCCTTGGAAACTTATTGCTCAGATGGAGCTGGGACGCCTGTCCGTGGCAGACACGTGGCAGGGTGGCTGCTCACCAGGAGGGCAGAGGAGGGAGAGAGACTGTGTCCTTCCTGTGAAAGTGGAGCACCTACTGTGTGCCCTGGAGGGGGACCACGCCCAAAGACTCAGGGAGAGGAAGACAGGAGCCGAAGCGGGTCTGGCAGGCGGGCGGCCAGAGCGGCATGCCTCTAATCTGTCTTCTTTCTCTCGTTTTTAGTGTCTTCACTGTATTTTCTTTTAAAAAAACAACCAAAAGATGGGGGGAAAAACCACTCAGAAGAACATAAAAGAAAAAAACCCAGCACAAAAGCGACGATGGATTTTGTTTCTTTTCTTTTCTCTTTTTTCTTTTTTTTGCCAACGGCGAGATGAGATCCCCTCAGCACCGAGGATTCTTGTCCCTTCGCGTTCGTTACCCGCTGCCTTCAGGCTGCCAGAGGCCCCCCAGACACTGGGCCACCCGTGCCAGACGCCGAGGGGGCCCCGCCCCAGCTGACCAGCTGAGCAGTGGCACTGACAGCGCTGGGCCTGGACGGGCACAGCTCGGCCTTGAGGCCCTTCCCAGCTGTCAGGAGCGGTTCGATCCTTTGGTTGGTTGGGCACGGGTCCCACCGGGTGTTCTTGAGCTTCAGAACCGCAGGAGACACGCACAGCCCCCGCCTGCCGAGGTGGCGGCTTTCTGTGTGGGTTTTTTCCAGTGTCCCCCTGAGTGTTTGGGTCTTTCTTTGCCTGTCCACAGGGACTGAAGTAGTGAGGGGCAAGGTGGTGGGGGGCTGAGACCTCGTGCGTGCGTGTGTGTGCGCAACGTGATCTGTGTCTCCCAGGACAGCAGGGGCCCGCCCCGCCCACCAGGCCGAGTGTCTGTTCTCGTCCCCTGAACAAGGACACGGGCTGTGCAGCAACCTCTGTGTCCCCCAGGAAGGGCACCAGAGTGTCTTTGCCACCACCAGCCCCTCACGCTGCCATCACCCTGTGGCAGCCCTGTCCCCCTTTCCTGGAGACTCCTTCCAGAAAGCATCTGGCTCCTGGGTTACAAATGAATTAATTCCCGGTTCTGACCCTCCCCGGGGGCCACCTCTCCCGCACCTGCCTCTCCGAGGAGGAGCCTTGGGGAGTGGCTGCGCCTTGGATCGGCCATCCCACCTAGTTAACACCCCTTCTTATTTTTGTTTGTTTTCCCCATGTGTGTATTTCCTAATTTATTTACCTCCGTTTCCCCTTTTTTCTTTTTCTTTTTTTTTAATTAAAGAGCAAAGCTTTTTATAACTTTGTAATTTAAAAAACTGAAAAAAAAATACTGAAGAACTTTGGGGGGAATTTTGTACTTTTTTCCTGTGTAAATATTGGACTTTTTTGAGCTTTATTGTGGTTGTTAATTTGAAGTAATAAAGTAGAAAAGCATAAAGTGACCTGCGCAGCCCTAGGTTCCCCTCTTTGCTCTGGGGTGTCTCCCCAGCCGGCGGGGAGAGCGCCGGGCGGGTGGCAAAACCAGTGCTTCAGACACCACGCAAACCGCCTGGGGCAGGTTCTGACCCAGGAGGGCTGGGCGGGGGCCTGGGAGGTTGCACCCCAACAAGCTCCAGGGGATGCCCAGGGTCCAGAACCACGCAGAACAGGGAGGTTCAAGAGACTCTCACAACATCATCTTGTCCACACGAGAATAGGTCTGTTCACCTCTCTGCCTGCAGGGGGGAAAGTCAGTGGTGAAATGATTGGGTCAAGGTTACACAGCTCTGGTGGCAGAACCAGGATGTGACACCACCCCCCACCCCCCATTGACCAAGGAGCCCTGCAAGCGAGGGCACTGGAGTTGGGTGTCAGGGAATGGTGCCCTTTCCACAGATGACCTTGGCAGATGACCTTGGGTGGTTCCTTCATCCAAGCCTTGACACTGAGGCAGCCCTGCGCCTGGCTGGCTCTGCGTGGTTGCGGTGGGCATTCTGAAGCCCTGGCCATAGCTTAAAACCCCTGCACTTACGGTCCCTTCCAGTGCTGGCATTTCAAGACCCTGTGACCCCACAACCTGGCTCAGCCTCAAGAAGGGTCTCCTGTCCGCCCTCCAGGTGAGGTTTAGGCAGAGGCAGGTCCTCATTCACAGCCGACAGGGATAAGGGCCTGTTAAGCCAGGAAGTGCCTTAGGGCCCTGAATTGGAGGCTGTGAGTCCCAGGAAGACCTTCCTGGGGTGGGGTGATGGCACAGGAGTCTGGTCCCAAACCGCTCCAGGCCACCGGGACCCCCCCCCCACCCCCCAGGACCTCTAGTTGGATGTCTGAAACACTCAAATGTGAAACTACCAACTTTTTTCCCCTAGAATGCATCTCACTAAGGATGTGCTTTCAGAATATAGTGCCCAGAAGTAACTTGAAATTCTTTCCTCTGTGTGGTCTTGATTGATTTCAGTGAGTTTGTGTGTGTCCCTCCCCGCCCCGCCCTGCCTACTTTTTGGTTTAATTTCAGTTTTTGGAGATTACGTGTATGAAAATGAAGCTATAAAAAAAGTTAGAATCACTAGCCCTGGCCAGTGAGCCTCAGTGGATTGGAGTGAGTCACGGGTTCGATTCCTGGTCGCAGCACATGCCTGGGCTGTGGGTTGGCATCTGGCTGGGGTGTGTGCGGAAAGCAGCCGTCACTCTTTCTCTCCCTCTCAGTAAGTGAGCCAAGCAATCCCCAGGGGTTTTGCCCGGACTGGAAGGGCAGGCATGCCCCTTGGTGAGTCATTTTCATTCATGCAACAAACATCAGGCTCATGGGGGTGCCGGGGGTGCCAGGCGCTGGGCCGAGGGAGGGCGGGCTGCAGGGCTGAGAAGCGGGGAGCACAGGGTGGGAAGCCAGAGGACCACTCGGCCCCTCGGTGACCTCGGGCGGCGTCTGGATCTCAGTTCTCCCCTCTGCGGTGAGGTCGCACCTGCCGCAGAGGGCAGCAGGCTGAGCTCATTAAGAGCCCACTGTGCCCGGACCTGCCCCCAAGCCTGTGCCCATAAAAACGCCGAGGCAGGGGTGTTATGATGCCCATTTTATAAATGAGAACACCGAGGCACAGAGAAGACTGTCTGGCTCCACAGCCCATGGAGTGCTCAGCAGTGGGAACTACATACTTCTTTTTTTTTTTTAAATATATTTCTTAAAAAAATGTGGCTCAGTGAATTGAGCACCAGCCTGTGAACTGTAGGGTCACAGGTTCAATTCCCAGTCAGGGCATGTGCCTGGGTTGCCGGCCAGGTCCCCCCTTGGGGTGTGTGAGAGGCAACCAACAGATGTTTCTCTCATACATCGGTGTTTCTCTCCCTCCCTTCCTCTCTCTCTAAAAATGAAGGAAAACTTAAAAAAAATATTTTTTCACTTACAGTTAACATTCAGTGTTAGAGTTTTGGGCGTACAACATAGCGATTAGGTGTTTCTATGACTTACGAAGCGACCCCCCTGTTGAGTCCGGGAGCCGCCTGGCCCGTGCGGAGCTGTTACAGTGTGGTTGACTGTGTTCCCTGTGCTGCGCTCTGCATGCCTGTGACTGTCCACGTGTACTTCTTAATCCCTTCACCTTTTGTAACGACTGTTTCAACACAGGGTGTGGTCTTGGCTTCTAGGGGCTCACAGCCTCGTCAGGGGCAAGACTCAGACTAGCAAAGCGCTCATCCCAACTCAGAATCCAGTGGGAACTGGGGACAGAGAAGGGAGGGACTGTGTTTGGTGTCATCAAGGGAGGGGTTTCAAAGATCTTTGACCTGAGCCTTGAAAGGTGACTCGCTGGGATGGGGGACAGTCATTTGAGCAGAGGAAAGACCGTGATGTGCAAAGGCCCAGAGGTAGGAACTACCCTGATATACTCAGAGTTTCAAGCACAGGGGGAGGGAGAGAGTCACAGCAGCCAAGGCTAGAGGAGACAGAGGCCCAGTGGACTCACCTGGCTTCCATCTTGTAGGACCTGCGCTGTGGGGAGCCATTGACTGGGGGAGAGAGCATGATGGTGGGCAGCGAGACTGGAGGAAGGAGAAAGGCAGGGAGAAAGGGTTAGAGAGGTAGGGTCCCAACCCTGGCAGGGGCCTCCAGAGGGGAGGGCGACTGAACCGGTTCAGAACATGGTCTGTTCTTAGCCAACAGAGAGAGAGGAAGGAGTGCCCGGGCTCCGTGGTGACCTGCGGGCACCTGGGTGCATCGCGGGGGGAGCGGTGCGTTCTGGGCTCCAACCTGGGAGTGTTGGCCGGCCAGGGAGGAGCAGAGCACCAGGAGGGAGGGCGTGCCGGACAGCCTCAAACCACAAAGCAGTGGGAAGGGGAAGGGCAGCAAAAAGAGTCCCTGGCTGACCATTTTTGCCCTAAGACCTTTTTTTCCTGATTGTCATATAATTCAGAGGGAGGCACGCATCTCGAGTGTCCGGCTCCACACAGCTTTTTACCTGTTTCTATGCGTCTGTCCAGTCACCACCTTATGGAGGCAGGGCAGCTGTCAGTGCCCCACAGGTTTCCTCATGTCCTTTCTTGGGCAGTACTGCCACCCCCCCCACGCACATGCACACACGGGACACCACTCTCCTACATTCTCCCAGCAGGTGACCTCTTGACTGCGGGGGAGCTCAGAGCGGGAAGAGAGAAGGGAAGCCCTGGGTGCAGGAGGGTGACTGGCAGAGGAAGGCCTGAGCAGGAACACATCCCAGGTTGGGCCACTGGTGGGAGGGGGCCCCAGGGGCCTGCCAGTGTTTGCGGGCCTGAGAACCCTAGAGGGGGGTATTGATGACAGGACAGCAGGAGGCTTGGAGGAGGGGTCAGGGGAGGCAGGGAGAACTTGGTCTGGGACACGGGACACGGGTGGGGCTGAGCTTCCTCTGAACGCACTTCAGTCACTTCCCCTGTGCTTATCACCTGCAAAAAGTACAAGTCCCTCACGTCCTGGGGCTGCTCCCTCTTAGGCGGTGGCATCCGCTCTCCATTCCTATCTGCATTTTGATGTCCCACCGGCAGACCCCGGAGGCCAGCTCCAGTAGGACCACTCCAGCACAGTTTCAGCAAAGAGAGCCCCTTCTACTCCCACGTTCCCGCTCCCTTTCCCCTCCCCCGTCCACACTCTCCTTCGGAAACAGATACGGAAATAGCAGCTAAGAATGCTGAGCCCACATCACAGGCGGCCCCAGAAGCACATCAAATCGTCTGGAGGAATAAACACACTCCAAGATCCAGCCTTGCCCTGCCCAGCCCTCAGGCATCTGAGGTTCGCTCCAGCCACACTTCTCTGGGGCTGGTGAGGGAGAAGAGGTCTGGCGTGCAGGATGAAGGTTGCCATGGCGACACAGAGCCACCTTCCCCTCCTCCTCCTCCTCCTCTTCCTCTGGCCTGCTCCCGGCCCCCACTTCTCTCACCCTAGCCCTGGGGCACCGAGAGCATCTCTCTGCCCTCCCGACTGTCCTTGTAAGGCCACATCCCAGAGCCCATTGAGGTGCAGGAAGCTGCACACCCAGAGCTTAGCTTCACCGAGGCTGCGGGCCCACGCGGGAGAGGCTGATGGGATGGGAGCGCAGGCCATCCAGCAGCTACGTGGAGGAGAGCAGAGGGCCCAGCCCTGGGGCGCTGCCCCTTGAAGGAAGCCCCCTACCCTCTTACCCCCCCACCCACCCCGCACACACCACAGATCCCCAAAGACAGTCACTGGGTCTCCTGCAGGCCCCTGGGAGAATCTCAGGTAATTATGCCTCCTAAGGCCTTTCATCCCAGCATCTTCAAAGCACCCGTGATTAAGGTGGGGCCCCTTTGAAGTCCTCCCAAGTCACTGGAGCTCTGAGCCTGGGACACCCAGGCCTCTTGCTTCCTCCTCCCTCCGATTAAAGCCTCTTTGAGAAAACCCAGGCCACGGCCTCCCCAGGCCCCTGCCTGCCCCTGACCAGCGGCGGACCTCCCTTTCCCCATGTCAGTGCTCCAGGATCGTTGGTGCAGCCTAGGATTCCCTAAGGAATCTGAGACGCGTTCCTAATGACTCCAAGGAAACTGGCAGCACATGCTTCTCTCTGGCCCGTTTTCATTTGCTTGTTTGTTTCGGCTGGTAAGTTGGAAGGGGAGCTCCTCTCACCTGTTCAGGTGCAGGTGTGTGCGTGCAACAGACAAAACGGAAGCTCCCTCCCTCTGCCTCCAGCTCAGGCCCTTTCACAGCACCCTGCAAATCGTCACCAGCCTCAGCTCTGATTCCCTGATTCACACACGCTCCTCCGATGCACCCTCCAGAATGCCCTTGTTCTGCTTGCTGATGGCCACTGGTGCCCTGAAGGCCACCCCCCACCAGGAGGGACTGCAAGCGGTCGGAAGCATTTTCTCTGGCTGCCTGATTTTCCTAGTCCCTGTGGGGGCCGATGTGGGTCCTGGGTTCATTTACCAAACACCCACGGGGACCTCCTGTTTGCCAGGCTGCTCAAGGTGTGTTTTTAGCCAAGGAATAATGCCTCTCTGTGCCTCAGTTTCCTCATCTGCCTAATGGCGGTCACTCCTGCTCGCTGAAATAATAAAGAGGTTCGTGCATGGCCTGCACATAGACGCTAAATAAATAGTAGTGAAGAAGCAGACACTAATGCCAGCCCCGTGTGTCAGGTCCTGGGAACGCAAAGACAATTAAGACCTCGTCCTCGTTTGCTCTCTGTGTGCGTACCCATTCTCCTGACTCCAGAAACTCTCTGAGTTTTAAGTCACACACACACACCCCTGAGAGTCTGAGAGAAATAGTGTCCCAATGACCACGTGTGTTACTTCAAATCCAGCTCTGCTTTGCACTTCCCAATGCTGCTGATGTTCTTTTGTTTAACTTGGTTTAAATCGGGGTTTTATCCATTGCCACCAAAAGGGTCTAACTCAGGTAGGAAGTTGGTTGGGCCCCCAGCAGCCATGTTCTATAAACACGGCACGGTTGTCAGCTATGTGCAAAGTCCTGGGCCAACACGTTTATACATATCGATGGGGAAACTGAGACTCCGAGCGGCATAGCCACGTGCCTGAGAGCGTACTGCCGGGAGGCGATGGAGCTGGGCCGGTGCTCTGCCCACCACACCACACGCCGCCCCCTCGGGGCACCTGGCCAGGGCTGCCTCAGCATCCTTGGGGACAAGAAGGAGACACAGAGGCGGCAGGTAAATGGATCTGGAGAGCCCTGGGCTCTCGGCCACTCATCGGCTTGCACAGCTGAAGCCTCGGCTCTTTCCTCTGTGCTCCGCTGCCAGATGCTAGGAGTGGATTTTGGATGCTGAGAGAATTCATCTTGGTCCCTACCCTTGAGAGGTCCTCAGTCTGGTGGGAAGACACGTGCATTCGGATGAATTATGATGCGCAGTAAGAAAAAGGAAGGGAACAAGAAATCATTTCTTTAAATATGTTTTTGATTTATTGATTTTTTTTAGAGATGGGGAGAGAGAGACATCTACTAGTTTTTCCATGTATGTGTGCACTCATTGGTTGATTCTTTTAAAAAAAAAGATTTTATTTATATATTTTTAGAGAGAGTGGAAGGGAGGGAGAAAGAGGGGAAAAAACCATCAATCTGTGGTTGCCTCTCATACGCCCCCTACTGGGGACCTGGCCTGCAATCCAGGCATGTGCCCTGACTGGGAACCAAACCAGTGACCCTTTGTGACCTTTTGTTTTGCAGGCCGGCACTCAATCTACTGAGCCACACCAGCCAGGGCAGGTTGGTTGATTCTTGTATGTTCCCTGACTAGGGATTGAACCCACAACCTTGGCGTATTGGGGATGACACTCTAACCAACTGAGCTACCTGGATAGGGCTCTTATAATTTTTAGAGAAAACGGTTCTTTTTTCTTACTTTGTAAAATAAATTATTCTTTTTATTTTGAAATATTGCATGCTTTTGCAAACATATTTTGAAAAATACAAAGAAACAAGGGGCAGAGGGAAGAGAAGGTAATTAATATTCATAATCCTATCACTTAGGAAGCCCCACTGTTAACATTTCATTATATTTCTCTCCAATTTTTCTTCTAAGCTTTTTTGTTTAAACAGACTTCAGACCAGGCTGTCATTGCAAATTTATTACTGCTTTTTTTTTACTCAATGCTATTCTTAATCATTCCCTCATGATATTTGAAATGTGTAAAGAGGCTATTTTAACATCTACACAACATGCCATTGTGAGGATCTACCATAATTTACTTAACTATTATTTGATGAGTTTCAAATTATTTCCTTTATTTTTATTTTTTTAAAGATTTTATTTATTTATTTTTAGACAGAGGGGAAGGTAAGGAGAAAGAGAGGGAGAGAAACATAGAGAGAAACAGTGTGCGGTTGCCTTTCATGGGCCCCCTACCGGGGACCTGGCCTGCAACCCAGGCATGTGCCCTGACTGGGAATAGAACCAGTGACCTTTTGGTTCGCAGCCCGCGCTCAATCCACTGAGCTACACCAGCAAGGGCTATTTCCTTTTTTTTTTTTTAAATTAGGAAGAAACAAATCAAAACAGAATGGAAGAGGTGTGGATCAGGAAGGAACCAATGATATCTGACTGCTAGAGGTAGAAAAAGGCGTCAGTAGCCAGTGGGCAGGTGTACAGGTGACAGGTGGGCTGCAGAATTGTTATCATTGCCCAGAAGTAAGGAGATCTGAACCAGGGCAGTGGTACCAGGCTTGGAGGGGAGAGGAGACCAAGGTGAGTAGCAACTTTGACCCTGGATGGATGTGCAGTTGGTGTTGCATGGCGGGGAGGGAATAGATGTTCGTTTTCATTTTGGAAAGCCCTGGGGAGAGGCTTAGGAAAGGCAGGGAGCAACCATCCAGGGGGTCCTAGTGCCGCCTGCTGACCTGCCATGTCTGTCACTTGGGCCAGGTGACTTTTGTTTTTGAGCCTTCTCTGGCAATATAAGCCTAAAAATACTCACCACCTGCCTCTGCCCCACCAGCCTGGGGCCTCTGTAAGCTGAGACCCCAGGGCTCTCTGGATGATGAGCAGGGCTAAGAACCTGCATTTGGGTGCAGCTTGGCCTGGCTGCTCTGGAGGGGATGTCAGAGTCTGTCCCGTTTGTAAACTTTCTGCACTGTAAACTATCAGGATAGTCGAGCAGAAGACTGCCCGGGAGGGACCTGTGTGTAAGGCTGGAGAGCTGGGAAGTCATAAACAAAAGATTACCAAGCAACTGCTGATAAGATAAGCCTTGTCAGTGTGTTGGGTGAGCCCTGAGCAACTTCCCACCAGCGTGTGGGAAGGGGTTTTCTACAGGACTCTTTACAGAGGATCTTGGGGCATGCTTTCTGACCATGTTGTCTGTGTCAGTCCTTGCACGAAATACTGGGCTTATATCAGGAAACAAAAAGGGCAAAAAGTCTTAGTTCTCATAGAGCTTATGTTTGACTAGCTGAAGACCGATGGTAAAACAGGCACATGACATGTTATGATAGAAATGAAGTGATATGGGGAAAAAATAGAGCTTCTGAGGGGTTTGCTAGGGTCATCAGGGTAGGCCTGAAGTAATGGTGAACATCTGAGCAAACCCTGAAGAAGGTGAGAGAGGGAACAGCCAGTGTGAAGGACTGGAGCTGAGTGTGCTTGGTTTGTTGGAGGAACAATAAGGGTCGGTCAGTATGGAGGGAAAGAAGGGGGTAAATGAGGTCAGACATGCCTGGGTCAGTAGAATGTCAGATCAGGCAAGACGTTGCAGAGACGAGTAGTGACTTGGGCTTTTGCTGAGAGTAAAGTGGGGAGCCAATTGCAAGTTTTGAGCAAAGAAGTGCCATGTTCTGACTTAGGTAAAAGAATCCCTCCGGCCCGTATACTGACATAGACGAGGGCAGGAGGCAAGGCTGGAAAAGAGAAACGAGTTAAGAGAGCATTGCATAACCCTGGTCAGTCTGGGCTGCTAGAGCAAAATACCACAGACAGGGCAGTTTATGAACAAGAGAACTGATTTCTCACAGTTCTGGAGGATGGAAGTCTGAGATCAGGGTGCCAGCGTGGCGGGGTTCCGTTCAGATTACTCTTCTGGGTTGCAGACTGCTGACTTCTATTCCCTGTGGATGAAAAAGAGATTCTACGGAAAGTAACTTCCCGGGGTGATCTGATCACAAATTCCTACTGGGCGGTCGGGGTGGGTAATCACAATCCAGGCACATAACTTCTTTGGTAAATAGTTTATCTTTGCCGTAAGCAAGCCCTGTCCATTGCTTTTGGTGCACTTAGGTTAACACACCTTCGAAATAAGCCTAACCACCTTCAAGAGAGCACAGAATCTTAACTCTCCTGTAATCCAATCTCTGCTTTGCTTTCTCCCACCTTTGTGCAATCTTCCTTCCAGTTCTTCCTTAATTTCAAATGCGTAAAATAAACTGCAAAACAGTCACTCCCAAAGCATCTGAGATCTTGCTTCCTGGCGATTGTTATCAGTTTTGGCTCAAATACACTCATCAAAATTCTCTACAGGTTTGAACTTTCTTACATAGACATCTTACAAGGCAGAAGGAAGGCTAGAGGGGTTCTTTGGAGTCTTTGTTATAAAGACTCCAAACCCATTCATGAAGTCTCCACCATTACTACCCAATCACCTCCCAAAGGCCCCACCTCCTAATACCATCACATTGGGGGTTAGGATATCAGCATTCGAATTTTGTGGGGACACGAACATTCAGTCCATAGAAAGACTATTGCAATAATCCTGGGCAGAAACTGGGCGTGGGTGGTAGGAATGGAGATGGGGTGGAAGAGGTCAGAGGCTAGACATGTTTTGCAGGTAGAGCCAATAGGATTTCCTGCTCCAGTGTTGAGGAGGGATTTAAAAATAACTCCAGGAGTTTCTGGCCTGGGCACAGGAAGGATGGAGACGCCAATCGCTGGTAAAGAGAGGCTGTGAGGGAGCAGATCTTGCCTGTGTTCCGGAGGAGAGAGGAGTCCTGTTGTGGGCGTGTTGGCTGTGAGAAGCCCATTAGACCCCAAGTAGCTGTTGAGTAAACAGTTCAGGGGAGGAGTCTGGGGCTGGGGAGAGGAATGCATTTGGGGGTCTTGAGCAACATCAACGCCAGAAACAGCAATGAGCTGGGCGGCTTAATGACATCTGAAAAACTTTGCTAGTTAGGCCGTCCAGAGCAAGATGCGGCAAGAAAGAAATGTCGCTGCGTAGAGTGGGAAGAAAAAGCTTCTTTCTCTGCTTTGCAGTTTCATCTGGCATGATTGGCCGCAGCACTTCGGCATGCATTCATTACATAGTTCTACATGCACTCTTCACTCGACAAACAGCCATTATAGTACATTGTTTTATCTTCAAAACAGGCCCAAGTGAAGCACCAGACGGAATGTCTGCAACTGAGCTCGGAGCACCAACCCCTGTCTATTCCTGCCCCCCCCCCCCCCAAGCTCTGTGGCCGGCAAGGTTATGAGGTCAGATTGAGGCGCGGAAGGCGATTCCTGGCTGGTTTGTTGGCTAGTGGCAGGAGAACCTGGGTCGACCCCACCAATAGGCGGCGAGCTGGAAGTTTGGGGCGCGGCCCCTTTAAGGCCGCGCGGGTGATCTCAGCCTCGCGCTCGCCACCCCACCCTCCCCGGAGGCGCGCTCAGTGCGCAGGCGCACCGCGGCTGAGCAGCGCTGTGTCCGGGACGCGCGGCCGGCGGCGACTAGACTCCGGCTGCGGTGCCGTCCGCCCCACCCGCACCGTCCGGCTGTCGCGCGTCGCTCGCACACGCCACCGCCGCCATGGGCTCCTGAGGTACCCGCCCGGTCAGCCTCGGGTCAGAGGCCATGAGGGGGACGACTATGGGCTCCTGGGTGTAGGGGGTTGCCGCATTTTGGAGAGGCCGGGTGCAGGGGTCGCCCCGCGGGTCGCGTGGACCACGGATCTCAGGCGGAGAAGGGACGAAGGGGCCCGGCCTGGCTGAGGAGGGAGGGAGTGTCCGCCGCCCTGCCCGTCCCGACCTATGTCCCATATCCTCCCTGCCGGGTCGCGGGGCCGCCCGTGGGTGTGCCCTGGCCCCCTCCTCGCCAACGTGGCGGCGCCGGCGTCTGGAGTGTAATTGGACCTGCCGGTGGAGGTGGCTGGGGGAGACGGCAGGCGGATGGACAGCCTCTTTGCAAGTGGGATTGTGTGCGCCCGGTGGGTGTGCTGGCGCCTGGCACCGCCGAGTGAGTGGGGGAGGCATCCTTGCCTTGTTCGGGTGGCTCTGATCTTGGGAGGGTTGGCCTGGCGAGGCTTTTCGGGATGCTCGCAGGGAGGGTGTAAATGCCTTGCATACAGGTCAGCTACTCGGAGGGTCACCGACGGGAACCTGGTACTCCGAGGATATTTGCCTCGAAAGAGACCATAGAGACTGATGCGGGGTGTGTGTATCCATTCTGTGGGTTGTGCAGTTCCTCCCTGGGTGCACTGCTGGGGCCATGACAAGGCTTTGGGGTTGCCGGTGAACATGGGTCTCTGTTCCCAATTCATACCTCCCATGGGTTGTGCAAAGCCAGACATACACACACACACCCCGGGCACCGTGTTGCAAAGCAAGTGTTTGCACGCCTGATACCTGTGTGTGAGCTGAAGGCATGTATTATTTATCTGATTGCCTGGTGCTTTATGTAAGGCAAGAAACAGCAATCTGTGCCCTGGAGGCCCTTGTGCTGCGGAGTCAGCCAGGCAAACAGGCTCACCTGCACCTCCAGAGGAGGCACCGGCCTCAGGTGAGACTTCCTTCACAGGTTTGTTTGCCGGGTCCCTTCCCATCTCCGGTATCCGCGTGCTTGGTGGGCCCCCGAAGCTCTGCACTTGAGGACGGCTTGTGGAAGAGTGCTGTGTGTATCAGAACTGGGGCTGTGGGGTGGGAAGGCGCCAGCAGCCAGGCCCGATGCCCATTTTGTCAGGCCTTGGGCACAAATGCATGATGCCCCCTGTATACAGTCCCTGAGGTCAGTGGTGGAATCAAACTTAGAAACAAGTAATCACAAAGATGTGATGCATATAAAACAATAAAGTGTGTACAAAGTGGCTTTCGTGCTGAGAGGGGGGCAGTGTGGCTAGCAGAAAGGACGTGACACGAGGGGACAGCTGAGCTGAAGCCGGAGGCGTGACCAGCACTCTTCCGAGAAAGCAGAAAGCACGAAAACACATGCTACCTACGTGCGTTCCCCCAGTCCGCCCTCTCAGCAGTTGGGGGGTACGAGGCTGGTTACCCTGTTGGGCAAGTGAGGAAACAGACACGGGGGGTGTTGTGTGACTTGCTTGTTCGTGGCAAGTGGCAGGCCTGGATGGAGTCATCCTTGAATCAGGACCTTTCTCTTGCTGCCAGACCTTGCCGCCTTGTAACTTACTGAGCGCCTGCTACGCACCCGGCGCCATGCTGGGGGCCCAGGGGTGAAGATCAGTGAGACCTGGTGCTCAGCCACTAGAGGCTGCCAGTCTGGTGGGGAGATGGTCACGGACGGTGGCCCCAGCCCAGACCCGAGGCCCCGATAGCCAGTGTGGGTGGAGAAGGCACAGTGAATTCCCCCCTGAGAACCACAGGCAACCCGGGAATCTGGCTGCATTGTAGGTTGTTCCCACGTGGTAGTGGGTCGCACAAGGAACCCCTTCCAAAGCTCTCCAGGTGGGTAGGAAGAGCTTCAAGACAGAATGGTGTGAGTGATCTCCTTGTCCTACTTCTCTCGTGTTGGCCGAGTTCTCTGGAGCTCCGGCTTTTGTCTGGAGGCTGCTTTCTCCCCGCTGCCTTTGCCGTCTTGCTTCTGGTTTCTGGTGGGCCAGCCCAGCTCTCTCCCTGAGAGGGGCTCAGTTCTGTTTCCAGTCCCTGCTGTGCTCCCTTCTCCCCGGAGATTCCCTGGAGTGGAAACCGCCTTGGTGAGGCCGAATACAGCCTTTATTGTTTGGAAACCCAGTAACAGTGAAAGGCCTCCGGGCTCTGCAGGGCCTGCAGACAGGGCTTGCTGTGAGGTGTGGCCGGCCGGCCACTGAGCCCGGGGAGAGCTCTGTGTGGGGTCTACTATAGGACCTTCACGGGCATTGAGTACTCACTGAAGACCTACTACGTGCCCGGCACTGTGCGAGGCCTGAGGCCTGCAGCCTGGGTCATGCCTCCTGAAAGGCTGTGGTTGGCGGAGGGGTCCAGAGGGCAGAATTAAGTGCGAGACAGGGCGCACCTGGTGGAAGAAACCGAGGGCCCTAGAGGGGCTGGAGGACAACGGGAACAGCAGCTGGTTTATTTGGCACTGACTGTGTGCCAGGTGCAGTTCAAAGCACTTTCACGAAATAGTGGCCAGTTCATCCCCGCCCCCAGTGAGGTGGGAGCAGTTACTGTCACACGTTGCAGAGGAGGCAGTCCAGGGGGTCACAGCGGGGCTGGTCAGTGGAGCTGAGCTGTGAGCCAGAGGGTCTGACCTCAGAGCCCTTCCCCCACTGGGCCTGGGTGTCCCAGAAGTCTTCCTAGAAACAGAAAGCTCTGTGCCTTGGGGGACGAGGATCGTTGGCTCCTAGAGAAAGGGGCGTTTAAGGCAGAGGTGCTCCTGGGCAGAGGCCTGACGTAGCTCCCGTCCCAGACCCGGCTGCGGTCAGCCTGGGCCTGAAGACCCTGAAGGCCCTGCTGCGGAGTTTGAACTTGACTCTGGGGGGCCATCAGGGAGCCCTGCAGGTTTCATAGAGGAAGTGATGTCCGCACGATCACTGCCTCCTCTTCCTTTACCCCCGCGGGGAACCCCGAGAAGACCCGGCCTCGCCCTGCTTTGCTTTCCCTCAGTCACCGGCACTCTTTTCAGTCCTTGCGGCCTTTCCCTTCTCTTCTTCCAGCCGCTCTGGGTTTTGAGCACCCACACAACCCAGGACAGGCCTTTGGAGGCCACTGTTGTGACGGCGTCTGCTCTAGAAGTGGCCTCTGGGTCCCCTTGGCAGGTTAGCTCAGTTGGTTCGAGCATCGTCCCGATACCCCAAGATTGTGGGCTTGATCACTGGTCAGGGCTCGTACAAGAGTCAGCCAGTCGATGTTTCTCTCTTTCCTCTCTCTCTCTTTAAAATCAATACATTTAAAAATTATAAATAAATAAATGAGAGCGGCCTCCGGGGCCAGCTGTGCATCAGACGCTGAGCCGGAACCCAAGCCTCTTCTGGGTCCCACAGGTCCCCACTGATTTCTCACGTCACAGGTCTGGAGTGGACGTGGGCGGCTCCCTTTCCCATTGGAGAGCTGTGGTGGCTGTCCTCGCCCACGTGCCCGCACTCACCCACAGAGAGTGGGGACAGAGTGGGAACTGGAATCCAGGAAGCCGGGCTCAACTCCTGGATCTCACGCGGGTTCACTGAGGGGTGGCTGCTCTGCTTGCCTGCCTGCCGGGCGCCTGGCCGCCGGCGCTCACTGGCTGCTCTAGTTGCTGTGCCCCGGCGCCGGAGGGCTGGGGGTCTCTCTACAGGGTCACTGCTGAGGCACAGCTGAGGGGTCCATGTTGGGTGGTCGGGTGGTTGGGTACAGGGTGAGAGTGGGGGTGTTGGGGAAGTCTTCTGAACTGGGTACCTTGGGAGAGGGGGCCAAGGATTCAGAAGGGGGACAGGAATGGTCCCTGGCAGCACGGGAGAAAGGAGCATCCCTGGGCATCGGTGACAGAGGAGCACGTGGAGCTGAGCGGTCCAGTGACATGGAGAGAGAATTGGGAGATGCTGTTCGAAGCCTCGCCCTCTTTTTGTCTCCGTGGCCTTGGGCAGGTTGCTTACCAGGTTCTAGTTCCCATTCTCTAAAAACGGGGGAAATGACAAATTTCCTTCCCCAGTAAGATGGGAGTGATGGCGCAGCCGTCTTGTGACTGTCATCATCCAGTGTCTGCGTGGAGCCGGTGCAGCCTCTGGCACATGGCACGTGCTCAGCAAACACTGGCCTTTATAATTACCTGACAGGCCGTTGAATTTGTTCTGCCACCCTGGCTGATGCGAAGCAGTGGACTGAGTGCCGGCCTGTGAACCGAAAGGTCGCCGGTTTGAGTCCCAGTCGGGCACACACCTGGGTTGAGGTCCAGGTCCCCAGTTGGGGGTGTGCGAGAGGCAGCCAATCGATGTTTTTCTCCCCCTCTTTCTCCTCCCTTTCCCCTCTGTCTAAAAAAAATAAATAAATGATTTTTAAAAAGAAAAAAACCATCATGTGCTGGCCAGTGTGCTGGGAGCTGCCCTCATGGAGCTGAGTCCAGCTGGGGAACACGCCGACGCTGCAGCAGTCACAGTTGTCACAGGTGCTCCGCGACAGCGTCGGGGCAGTCTCTCTTGGGCAGGCACTTCTGCGAAGGTGGCATCTCAGCCGTCACCGTGTGTGAGGGGAAGAGCGGGTCCCCGGCAGGATGAGCAGCCTGTGCAGAGGTCCGGGTGTGATTGTCTCGCCTCAAAAAAGACGGGAGGGAGGGGGAGGGAAGCGGGCAGAGGCCATGGAGAGGAGAATTGGATGGTTGCCAGGTTCTGGGTTTTCTAACCGTCCCCCAATCTCTGCTTCTGTTGAGTGGGGTGCAGTACAGTTCCGGGACCCTGCTTTGCCTGAGGACCGGGGAGCGGGGCCCTAGCAGAGTCGTTGAGATGCTGGAATTAGGCAGGTGTCACACCCAGGCGGCATTGTTCACATTCCGGTCGCTGTTCTGGGGCGGCTGAAACCCTGCACTTGGGCAGAGCGCAGAAGGGTGACCCGGAGCCTCTGGGTGGCCGTTTCTCCGGCCTTCAGTCAGCAGTGGCTCGGCGTCTGGCACAGTGCCTTGCACGGAGTAGGCGCTGAAACAGTCCTGTATTTAGTCAGTGACATGGTTGGATGGGTTAGTGTCATTGCCACTCTAGATAAAGGTGGAAGTGTCCTTGGGAAGTGACAGATAGTAAGACTGATTGGAACAGGATTGTTTATCAGGACGGAGTTCATATCAGGAGCCCACAGGGCACATCCTACAGCCTCCGGTCAGTCAGTCCTAGGGGAAGCCCAGCCCGATGGTCTGGGAGCTCTGGGAGGTCTCAGGCCCCGGCTCTGAGGCAGGAAGCCCCACATCCCCCTCCTTTTCCTCCTGTTCTGGGGCGGAAACCAGAGGGAAGACCCCACCCAGAAAACCTTTGTGGCCGACCTCGTCACTTCCAGCTCTACCGAGTTTTAAAAATTCACACGCTAAGACTGACTGAACATTTCATGGAAAGTTTGCATGTTGATCTCCGCATTTCAGCCTTTGAAAAACAACAGGCTTCTCTGGTTTTGAAAATGGTACATGTTGATTTTAGTACCAGAAAAAGTTGGGGGATAAGAACAAAAATCACGCCAAATTTTATAACCAAGAAATGATCACCGTTGAAGCGTGGGTGTGTTCTCTGTCCTGGCGTGACCCTGCGTTGTCTTCAGAGCACCAGGTCAGAAGCCTCCCCTGTGAAAGAAAGAAGGGGGCTGTAGACATAAGAGAGAGAGAAGCTCCAAAACAGCACCCACTGCCACGGCATCTCAGATTCCCTGCAGGAAAGATAAGGTCCCAGCCTTTTTGCCAATGGCACTAAGGCCTGAGGGGTGGACAGAGCACTGAATGGAGAGTCAGAGAACCCGAGTGATGACCTTGGGTGAGTCACTTGCCCTCTAATTGTACTGCTCTGCCCACCTCCTGGGTGCTACAAGGCTCAGGTGAGGTCCTGAGTTAGAGACCCCCAAAGGGGAGGGGCCTGGTTTGGTGGGGGAGCAGGTCTTCCCAGTGGCGTGGAGACGGAAGGAGAAGGGGTGTGTGTGGGTGTGTGTTTCTGTCTGTCTGTCTTTCTTTCTCACCTGAAGCCTGTTTGGGGACCCGCCTGAGCGCTCTGCCTGGTCTCCCTGCCCAGAGCCGTGGTCTGTGGCCGCAGGACGCTGTTCCCCACCCCCACCCAGTGGAGAGGGTGGACTGAGAGCTCTGGAAGTTACTGCACCTGTCATCCTGAGAGGGGCTGTCCATCAGACAGCTTTCCTCCCCGGGAGACAGGCATGCAGATTGGTGCCTTTATTTTTCCTCTGCTGCAACCCCTGGGGACAGCCTGCACCCAGGGGGCCTGTCCTGCTGGCAGGTGGCTGAGAACCCTTACTTTGCTGGTCTGTGCTGTTCCCTGAGGCCCTCTGGGTCATCATTTACAGAAAAGCTTTGCGGGAAAAATAACCAGCCCCAGGGCTGCCGCTGTCACCGCTGGCAGGGCCTCCTGGGCCCCGCCTCCAGCGCCCAGTTTTGTATTCCATGGAGAGTGAACACAGAACCTGGGGTTCCATTGGTAATCTTTTTGGGTGCCTGCGCAGCACAGCGATAGGTGTTGGTAAACGGATATTTGGGAGGATAGTGACATTAATTAACATCGACATACTGCCCTGATGGCGTGGCTCAGTGGGTTGAGCCTTGTCCTGCAAGTGAAGGGTCGCCGGTTCGGTTCCCAGTCAGGGCATGAGCCTGGGCTGCTGCGGGCCCATTCCTCTGTTGTGGGCATGCGACAGGCAGCTGATTAATGTTTCTCTCCCTCTGTATCTCTCTCCCTTCCCCACTCTCTAAAAATAAATAAACAAAATCTTTAAAAAAATAGTGGCATATAATGAACACCAACAGTACTGTCCTCCCTGCCTTGGGGTGGGGCTTTGCAGTCTGCAGTGTACAGCTCACACACGTTGTTTCCTTCAGCTCTCCCAGTGGCCCCGGGACCGGAACTACTGTGCCTGCCTGGTAGCTGGGTAGACAGAGGCTCGGGAGGGTGGATTTGTCTCAGGTCCTTTGGAAGGAAGCATCCAGGTTTCCGATGTCGAATCCTGTGCCCTTGCTGCTTAGACTGGGAAAGTACGATGCCAGGTGATCAGTTCGAAGCCGGGGGTGCCCAGGAGGCTGCAGGCTGCTCTGCCTGCTGGTGGGCTGAGGAGCCAGGCTCCCTGGGGGAAGGGCCACGGAGCTGGCTCCCACGGGCGTGGCAGGTGGAGAAGAGGGAAGGGCTTTCCAGGTAGTGGGACCACCTCAAGTGTGCACAGAGGCAGGAAACGCAGGCAGCAGAGACAGAGTGAGCCCTCTCGGGGTGTTGGGCCTTGCCTCTGTGAAGAGGAGGTCCAAGGGTTTTAAACAAATAGATTGTGTGAAAATCTATATTTACCAAAGCAGTACATATTTGCTTTACAAAGAGAGGTTGATGCGTTGTGTATTAGTCAGAAAGATGGGAAGAGCAGTAATCTCAGTGCGTAAGCACGACTTGATTTGCAGGGCTCCTGGCCCTCTCGGTGAGAACACCTCACGCACGCGTGGGCCGGGAAGCCGGAGGCCGGCCGGCGCGCTTCCTCTCCCGTGCCGCCTCTGGTTTGCCAGGAGGTGTCTGCCACTCGGCTCGGGCGGACGGCCGTTTCTTCGTCCACAGTTGGTAGTAGTTGGGCCGAATTGGTGGCCGTGGGAGGGAGCCCTGCCCTGATTGCTGCATTGACGCAGCTGTCCTCACTCACAGGGAGGTCACCTAGGGATCCGGACACCCGCCCTGTCCCTTGCCAGCTGCTCACCTGCAGAGGGAGGTATAGGAGGTCATCGCTCGTGGGCACGCGTGTGGCACAACGGTCTGCAGTGGACACTGACTGTCAGGGAGCGTGCGTGTGTCTGCTTGGTGGTGGTGTCCTTCTGCTTGCGCAGGGGACATGGCAAGAGGTGCTCGTCCCTCATTTAGGACAGCCAGACTGGAGACACTTGACTCCCACAGACTCTTCCTCCCCTCCCTCTGTTCTCCCCACCCCCCCGCCTTAGCGCTCACCCTGTGGTCTACCCGCGCCTCCCCTGGGCACTGACGCCCGCACCCGGGGAGACCAGTTACGGCTGGGCGTTGTGTCTACCTGCCCCGGGACAAGGGCGTCAGAGCCATCTGTGCTGGAGGGGCTGAGGGGCTGAGCGGGTCTGGCCCTTCCCTTACTGCTGGGGAAATGCAAGTTCATGGACCAGGGTACTGGGCGAGTAGGGGATGATCCAGCCCAGAACCGTCTCTGACCCGGCACTCGATGTCTGCTGAAAAGAGGGCTTTTCTCTACTGTTTCTTCATCCGGGCATCCTCAAAACTCCCCGTGGTCAGCATTCCTCCCAAGCATCGGGCCTGTTTCTTGGGTGAGCGGCGCGAGGGCGCCCGCCTGTCTGGCAGCGTGTTCAGAATTGCAGGCGTGTACTTTCACCCAGCAGGTCACTCACGGCTGCGAATCCGTCCTGCAGATGTCACACGTGTGCGGAACGACTCATTTGCCAGGTCTGCCGTTGCTTCCTTATTTGTAGTAACAGAAGGTTGGAAGCGACTTAATGTCCGTCGGCAGGGGGCCAGGGGCAAACTGTGGTCTGTCCGAACCGTGGAACATGGTGCAGCCATGAAAAGTAAGACGGAGACCCCACGCCGGATGCGGGACAGCCGCCAGCAGGTGGCTGTGGAAGGGGCAGGCCCAGCGTGGCACCGGGAGGCCTGTGCCTGGGTACAGCCAGGTCGCTCGCCGGGGTTCCTACGCTGGTGTCTGGGGACTCGCAGGAAGCGCTGGTGCCTCTGCTGGGGGCAGGGTGGGGCAGTGGGACACTGTTCACGGCAGGCCCTTTGCACCTTTTGAGTTCCGAATTGTGAATAAATGCAACTTCATAAACAAGAACCCTAAGAAATGTAGCCTCACTGCTTGCCCAGTGCCGCCCCGGGAGAGTGGAGCCTCTGGCCGCCCCTTCACAGCCCAGTCAGCCTCACCTAGGCCCCTGACCGCCACCTAATGAAAAGCATGCTTGGGTCTCCTGGAGGGGCCAAGTGTGAAGGTTTGGCTGTTTCCTGGTTAGCATGACCCCAGTCCCAGCCCTGGGGAAACAGAGCCACCCCCTCCGGCCCCTCCGAAACTCTGCTGCTGGCTGGCTCATCATTTTGCATCTCTGCTGCCCTCTGGAATCCCACACTGGTAGCAAAACCCCGGCCCTCTGTCCCAGGCCTCTTGAGCCACACTCAACTGGCCACTCTTCCCTCCCTGTGCCGACCTCCGACCTCTGTGCCTTTGTGCAGAGTCGTCTGCCATCCACGGCCCAGCTCAGCGTCCGCCTCCGCGTGGCCCCCTGACCCCCGCTTCCTTATCTGCTGCTCTCTGCCGACACTTAGGCTGTCCCACATCGTGTCCTGGTTGCTCCCTGGGTGATGGTCGACGTCCGTGCCGGCGCCTGGCTCTGGTCTGTGAGAGGGACGGAGGCTGCCCTCTTCCTGACCGGGTCGGAAGCTGTGGGGGCAGGGCCTGTTGTGTGTCCGTGAACCCCGGCGCCTGGCACGGGCTCCCGGCGGGTGTCCTCACAGCAGGAGTAACAACAGCCAGGGTGGGGGCCCCCGCACATTCTTCCCTCGCTGCCTCAGGCGGGGGCCCGTGAGGTGCAGCTGCTGTGACCCCTCTTAGGGATGAAGAAGCAGGGCAGACACCTTGTCCAGGTCACACACGGAGAAGTAGGATTTGGACACAGGTCTGGCTGCCTCCAAAGCTACATTTAATCCCTTTCCCACCTTCCCCAAATCGCAAGTAATGCTGACGCCTGGGCCCACTCTCAGTCCCACTGCCACGGGCCACGGGCACCCTGGTGCTGTCACCGAGTGCATTTTCCCCACTAGACCGGAAGCGAATGGGCCAGAGTCTTGTCTGAGGTGCCTTTGGACTTAGACATCAAAGGTGCTGTAAGGGTATGTATCTGTGTTAAACTTTCCAAGGTTTGACTTACGTGGTAAAGCACACTAATCTGAGGTGTGCGGGGCGATGGAGTTTCACGTCTGTGCATTCCCGTGCAAACCACCATCCAGGTCACGCTGCAGAGGCTCCCGGGCCTCCTCCGGGTCGCCGACCCCCCGCCTCCCAGACGAGCACTGCTCACTCGTCTCGGTTGACTGGTTCGGCCTTCCCATCCATGGAGCTGCAGGGAAGATGCTCCCGTCCCGCTCGTGTGTGGCCATCCTGCTTCTTGTTCACGGCTGCGTAGGTGTTCATGGCTGAGCCCACGGCCCTGCCGACGAAAGTGTGGCTTGCGTCCAGCCTCTCGCTGTTACCCACAGGGCTGCTCTGGAATTTCCCGTTCTTGTCTGCGGGGCACCTGTGGGCTCACTGGGCGTGCACTCGTGGTGGAGGCTGGCTCGCCCACTCAGCGCCTGTTTGTGTGAACGAAACTCAGGTTGGGATTTTTCACCGCCGGTACCTGGGCAGCAGCCAGGCCTCTTGCTGGGGGTCCCCGGGGTTGGGCAGGTTCAGAGGTCTTGGCTTATACAGATTGCTCCCACGGGCAGTGGCCTCTGAAGGGCCCAGGTTCTGCACCCGAGGGGGCCTCGTTTGTGCAGTGCTGGGCGGCCGTGGTGGGCTGGAAAGTGGTCACATTCAGAGGGGCGCAAGGCCAGCTACAGAAGCTTGAGCATTGGCCTGTCCCTTCCCAGTTTGGGAGAAAAGTGAGGTGATCAAAATTTGGCCTGGTTTGTATTTTTTAAAAAGATTTAACTACAAGGCTGAATTGAATGAGCCCTCGCCGAAGGATTTTGGATTACTTTGTTCCCTCTTTTCCTGCCTCCCCCCACCCCCTTCAAGGAGAGGCACAGGGTTGGATACTCTTCTTTCCTGGTTGACAGAGTCATGGGAACTTGGCCCCAGGAGGAGGGGGAGAAATGTGGAGCCCTACAGTGACCTCTGCTTGTCTGTTGTTGGGGGGAGTGGGACTGAGAGATGGACCCTCCCCCTCCTGAGGGCATGTGATCCTGTTTTCAAGGGCTAACCGGGCAGAACCGGCCGGCGGCTGGCAGCTCTTTTTCTCTAATCCCCTTTGGAGAGGGGCCAGGCTGGGGGTGGGTGACCCGCTCCAATGTGGGTCGGCCTCCCCCAGAGGCAGGCAGCCACCCAGGTGTTCCCGGAGGCAGGAGGCTTGGCGTCCCCAGGGGCTGAGCCGCTGAGGTGGGTGAGCGTGGCCAGTGCAGATTCCCAGTGTCCCGGTCAGCTCTGCCCGGTGAGCGACGTGAAGATGGAAGTTTCTCCGCACGTAGTAGTGGGAAGAACACAAGCCGCTCTGGGCTGTGTTAATATTCCAGAGACGTAGTGCCAACGTGTTGCCAGCTTCGCTCGGCCCCTGGGGGTGTGGCAACGGCCTGAGCGCTCCATGGCTGAAGCTCACAAGGGTTTGGGTCTGAAGCCGATGAATGAACGTAGGACCTCAGAAGGCGTTAGAAAGAGCAGACTGCCAGACAGGACTGGCTGGGGCCTCAGAGCCTGCTGGGAACGTGCTCTCGGCCTGATGGCGATGAAATGACCGAAGCAGGAGGACAGCCAAGGGCAGTGAGACCCCCTTTAGCGGGGGCCGTGGGCAGACAGCTTCCGCCCTCCGAGCCTCTGCTTTTTCATCTGTGAAGTCAGTGTGTTACGTTTCCTACTGCCACAAGTCGCCAGAAACTCAGTAACTTAAACATGCAGATAATATGTGATCTTACAGTACTGAGGTCCGAAGTCCAGGGTGTATTTCACTGGGCTGCAGCCGGGGTGTGGGCAGGGCTGCGTTCCTCCTGGGGGCTCCGGGAGACTCTGCTGCCTTGCCTTCTGCAGCTTCCAGAGGCCACTCAGAGCCTCTGGCTCATGGCCTTTCCTCCGTCTTCCAACCAGCAGTTCAGCGCCTTCCGGGTCCCCCTGCTTCTCTCGCCGCACTGCCTGCTTCCCACTCTCGCCCTCCTGCCCCCCCAGTGAGGACGCTTGTGACAGTGGCCTGCACAGATCGGCAGAGACCCTTCATGTGATCACACCTGCGAAGTCCCTTTTGTCACATAAGTAAAATAGTCATAGGTTGGGGTTTAGTGTCTTTGGAGGTCATTGTTCAGCCTTCCATACAGGAAATGGGGGGGGGGAGGGTAAGGGGCAACAGGAGATAAAAATAACTCAGAATAAAATCTGTGTGAGACCTGAGATGCTCTCTGACATGCCTGAATTCCAAGACAGATGCCTGAGGTCTTTCCTGGAAAAGGCGGGTATCTTCGGAAGCAGAGTCAGACCAAAGTCCTCTTTCCTGGAGAAGGATGGGGCGGGCCCTGAACTGGAAAAGGAGCCGCTGCTACCTCTGCGCTGTGTCCCGGTGCGGCGTGGCCTTGGGCCTCGCCAGGGCCTGGCTGACTTCTGCCCCAGACCCCTCACGTCTCTGCACTCTGATTCTGTGCCCCTTCTGGGGGCTGGTTCTGCTCCCTGGCTCCCAGTAGTAGGGGAAGAGGATATTCATTAACTGGCGCTCCTCCTTTTCTTTCTTTTTTTGTTTGTTAAGATTTTATTTATTTACTTTTTTTGAGAGAAGGGGAGGGAGGGAGAAAGAGGGAGAGAAACATGAATGTGTGAGAGAAACATCGGTAAGTTGCCTCTCACATGCCCCCAACTGGGGACCTGGCCCGCAACCCAGGCATGTGCCCTGACTGGGAATTGAACCAGCGACCTTTTGATTTGCAGGCCCATGCTCACTCCACGGAGCCACACAGCCAGGGCGGTCTCCTCTATTTCTTAGGAGCTAGGTTTGCCCAACCTTTTTCCCCTGGCACCCTGTCGTCCGGCTTTCTGGTCCCTAGGTGAGCTCCGTCCAGCCTGTGGCTGGTGGCCCAGCAGGGCTCTGTGTCCTGGCACTCCCCAGGGGACGTCTTCCTGGACCACTGACTTCATGACCCTCTTCACACCGCCTTCAACTGGGGGTTTCATCACCTGTAGGTCGAGGCCATGGGCGGTCCGTCAGTGAGGCCCCCCGTGAGGCTAGTTAGCAGCAGCCTGGGCATGCCCCGTCTGAGTGTTTGTTAACATGCTGTCTCTGTGCCTTTGTCCCCACCGTTCCCTCTGTCCCCGGATCCGTCAGATACCTTTTCAGCATGGCACACGGTCCCTGCCCTCCGGGAACCTGTTAATGGGACAAGGCTAATCCCAACTGGGGTGGATGCTGCGGAGGATGGGACAAGCTGTCACGAGTCAGGGAAGGGGGTAACTGTCAGGGCAGGTGGGGGTGAGGATGGGGGGTGGGCAGGACAGCGTTCCGTCCCCCGGGACTGGCACAGTGGTGGTGGAGGGCATCAGAGGCGTTAGGGTAGGGACTGCAGAGGGCAGAGGCGGTCATTCGCTTGTCCTCTAATCCCGGCAGCGCTGACTGCGCTGACGCTGGCCGGTCTCTGAGGGAGGTGCTGGGGGTCAGAGCTGCGCAGAGGCAGCGCCCCGACCTGCAGAAGGTCGCAGGCTGCTTGGGCAGAAGACGAGTGAGGGGAGCCGCCCTGCCCTGCCCCAGGGGACTTCCAGCCCTGTTTGGCTGTTGGTGAAAAAGCTCTCAGTTCCTGTCGCTCTCGGGTGGGCTGGGTGTGTCCCGGTGGAGCACCTAGGACAAGTCCCTTTGCCCTCTGTGGCGTGGCCTCCACGTTGGAAGGTGCATGTGACTCAGCCTCCGTCCTCTGCCCTCACTCGGCACATCTCCCCTCCAGCCCCGTGTCCAGATGCTTTGGCTGAGCTCCGCAATCTGTCGATGGTGGGGAGGGGCCAAGTGACAGAAAGCCTGCACTGTGTATCTGGTGGCTTAATGGCAAGCATTCAGTCACTCCATTGATTGATTGATCGATTCTCTGAATCCCTTCTGTGTGCCTGGCACCATCCTGGGTCCTAAATGACTCAGGTGTCGGGAGACAAGAGCCCTGTTAGAACTGACTGGTCAGTACCAGGAGCGAGCACAGTGCTGCTGGGCAGCCTGGGCTGGCCCTCGCGTGAGGCCGTGATATTCAGGGTGACCTGTGAGTGAAGGGTCAGCACTGTCCACGAGGACCAGGCAAAGGGGAGGGCACGCTGGCACTGGGTGGGGGAGCTGCATGTGCAGGGACCCAGCAGTGCCGTGCCCAGGGTGGAGGCAGGCAGGGAGGCTGAGACCAGACTGCCCAGGGCCCAGGCTCTCTGCAGAGGGGTCACGCCGGCCATTCCCTGCCGTTCTCAGGGGCTTTCAGGGCCCGAGGAGGGGCATGGCCACATTTGAAAATAAGTGGAAAACAAACCGCACTTGACCCCTGCTTGCTCGGGCTGCCCCCTCCCTGTAGCTCTGGAGGATGGACCAGGCCCAAGTCCCATCCCCTCTCTGGAATCCAGGACACTTGAAATCCCAAAGGTCTTCCTAAGTCTGCAGCAAACTAATTTTGTGGCAAACACCTGACCTGAATTGATGCGAAACTAATTATGGTCTTTAAAAATATCTCACGTTTCTCTATGGAAATACTATGTGTTTGATTTCGGGGTGCTGCCCGGACCCCTGTGGCACCACATACAGTACGTACTGAAATCTGAAAAACTCTGAATTCCTAAACTCACTTGGCCCAGGGGCCTTGGCTGCAGCGTGGTGTACCCAAGAAACAGACTCAGGGATGCCCAGTCACCTGCAGATCCCGGCCCAGTGTCCCAGACTCAGAGCCTGGGTCACGGTTCAGACTGTGGCCAGGCCTCTTCACAGCCTTCAGGGTGGTGTGCAGACGAGGACATGGGTAATGGAGCCACCTCGCTAGCAGGTGGGGCCTCCAGTGGAGAGGCGGGACCAAGCCTTGACTCCGCCTCCTGGCCCGCAGCCTGGCATGGGGCGGCAGAGCCTGGCCGAGCGAAGCCGAGGGGAGCGGGCCAGCCCCAGCTTTCCCGTGGCTCACAGCTCTGCTCTGCAAACTTCGCTCCCACATCCCTACCAGTGGAAAGATGGTCATAACTGTGTGCGTGTATGCCGTTGCCGTTACTTACATAATAAAACCTACACCAAAACTAGAAATCAAAGGATGAGCTAAAGATTCAGTAATCTAAAATTTTAAAAATTATTTTGTTGGTGGTACAAAAAGCCTCCTGGCTTCTCATGCTTGATTACGTTAGGAAACTGCTTTCATGCCCGGTGAGCGCAGCTGGAAGGCCCAGCTCTCCATCCGTTTGGGTTAGATACTCGGCGCGGCCGCCCCCCACGAAGGAGGCCCTGGCCGTGCAGCTGCACCCAGGGAGCGTGTCGCTGGCTTTCCTTCTGGGTTGGCCTGCTCGTTTTTCCGTCCTGTCCGCTTTGCGTGTAGAGGGCTTGTTGGAGTTTGGCCGGTACATTTCCATCCTCCCTGACGCCATCAGATGTTTTTGTAAACTAAATGGAAGGTATTTTAAAGTTCTTAGCACATGAGTCCCAAACCCAGATGCTTTGGAAATTTTTAAACAGGTTAGAAAATTGTGTTCCGGAGGTTTTAAGAGTTCGGATATGAGAGCTTTTATAAGTTATAGACTGATACCGTTTCCGATAACAAAATCCCACTGCAGTTGGAACATCTGTGAATAGCCAGAGCCTGGGTTTCTCTCAAGAGCAGCGCTTTTCTCATTCATTATGATGACATTTTAAACATGCTTAAAAATGTTTTGAAAACATCGCTGAGAGGCACGTCTCTGACAGTCAGTGGTTGTAAGAAAAAACAGGCAAATTTGGAACAGTTTTTAGTAAAATAGGTGTTGATCTCATGCGCTAGGTGTGACAAGTGTTTTTCATCACTTTTCTGCAGGACAGCCAGTCAATGTCTGATGCAGACAATTCCCTGAGTTATTGCCCGTCTCATTACAAGTTCTGTGGGAAATTCTACTGTTTTGCTGTCTAAAGCTTTTTATTATGGAAATTTTCAAATGCATAAAAAGAGAGCAAATAGTATAATGAATTTCTTCCTGTCAGTCACGGGATTGGGACTCAACATTTTGCAATTGTGTTGCATCTATCTCCCTCCCCCACCCTTTTAAAAAAAGATTTCATTTATTTATTTTTAGAGAGACGGGAAGGAGGGAGAAGGAGGAAGAGAAACATTGATGTGGGAGAGATACAGCCACCGGTTGCCTCTCCCTCGCCCCTTACTGGGGACCAGGCCTGCAACCCAGGCCTGTGCCGTGACCAGGAGTCGGTTCACAGGCTGGTGCTCAATCCACTGAGCGACACCAGCCAGTGCTCCCTCTTCCTTTTTAAAGAGTAAATCCCAGACTTCATGTTACTTTTCACTCTTAACTAGTTCAATATGCGTCTCTACTTGATGACGATTTTAGAAAAACATTCGTATTTCGAAAGATTGTAGGCTCACAGGAAGTTGCAAGAATAGTACAGAGAGTTCCACTACCCTTCTTCCCCCAAACGGTGACACAGCCGCTGCAGGCCGCTGCAGGCCGGCGAGTGGACACTGGTGCAATACCAGCAACTGGACTGCAGACCTTGCTCGGTGTTCGCTGCTCTGCGTGTGAGTAGGTCCGTGTGATTTTATCGCCTGCGGGCGGATGCAGCCACCACCGCCACCATCAGGACACAGAGAGTCTCACCACCTGGAGGGGCTCCCTGCGTGTCCTCTTTGAACTCGCGCGCCCTTGCTGCGCTCGGCCAGTTACTTACCTGTTCTCCGTCTTTCTAGACTTGTCCTTTTGGGAATGTTAGGTCATGGGAACCAGGCCGCGAGCGACCTGCGGGGTTGGCTGTCCTCAGTAACCGCCGGGCCCCTGAGCGCCATCCGGTTTGCGCCTGTGTCAGTAGCCGTTCCTGTTCACGGCTGAGTAGTATTCCACGGGCCAGTTGTGCCCGTGTTTAACCCTTCCCCGCTGAAGGACATCTGGGTTGCTTCCAGGTTTGGCGATTACAAATACAGCTGCCGTGCACATTCGTGTACACGTTTTTGTGTGAACGTAACTTTTCATTTCCCTGGGATAAAATGTCTAAGAGTGGTTACTGGGTCGGATGGTAAACGCTTGTTAGTTTTGTAAGAAACTGCTTTTTATTAGAGACTTTTCCAGAGTGGCTCTGCCATTTCTTGTGCCCACCAGCGATGTACATGAGATCGTTTCTGTACATCTCCGCCAGCATTTGGTGTTATCGTTATTTTGTATTTATTTTTTTAAAGATTGTATTAATTTATTTTTAGAGAGATCGGAAAGGAGGGAGAAAGAGAGGGAGAGAAACGTCGATGTGCGAGAGATACATCGATTGGTTGCTTCTCGCACACCCCCAGCGGGGAGCAGGCCTGCGACCCAGGCACGTGCCCTGACTGGGAATGGAACCAGTGACCTTCTGTTTTGCAGGCCGGCACTCAATCCACTGAGCCACACCGGCCAGGGCCTAAATGTCTTTTAATCATTAGTTTATTAACATCAGGACCCAATAAGGTCCACATACTGCATTTGGTTATGTCTCTCGAATCTCTTTTAGGTAACAACCCCTCAACCACCTTTGTTGATAAGGCCCGAATTTCCTGGAGAAACCCGGTCGTTTGTCCCGTAGACTGCATTCCTGTGGCCTGGCTTTGGCCGCTGCTCGCTCACGGCGTCTTTCAGTCTGCTCCACCCTCTGCGGTGCTGCCCGGGTGCTGGTGCTGGTTCTGAAGGCTTGTTCCAGTCGCAGTTCACTTTTCAGGAAACGGTCTGTCCTAGGTGGTGCTGTGCGCTTCCGGGCAGGCAGTTAGGAAGCTGGAAACTTCCGGTGCCCCACTGCGGTGATCTTGATCTTGACTGTGCGTCCACCTGTGCGGCCCGCCCCATCCCTTAGCGAGTTAACTCCCCACCCGGCTCCCACCCAGTGGTGTGTCATCCGTTGGTGATCCGGGTCTACCTCCAGTATTTGTCCCAGGAGTTGTCAAGTGGTCGCTTCTATTTTATCGTTCTGTTTCCTGTTATTTAAGGGGGCTTATGTAAAGTAGAATAACTCCCTTGCCGATTATGTAGTAACCCCGGGATATTCTAAATAAAGCAACCGAGGCTCCGGCGAAGCCGTCTGCCCGAGCTAGCCTGTGGTGGAGTGTGGCGGGAAGCCTGCTCAGTGGCTGCAGAGCTGAAGCTTGGTTATGCCACTTAAAGACTCTGCCCCAAAGTCCCCACCGTGGCGACACCCTCCCTGGCCCTCCCCCAGCTGTGGCCAAGGCACTGGATGCTGCCTCCAGCTCCCTTCGTGCCGGGCGCTCACCTCTCGTGCCAGGCAGCGGGGGCAGGCCTCTGGTTGCCCCTGTCGCATAGAGCCGGTGTGCGCCGGAGCCGTGAGCCCCTCGAGGCCGAGCCGAGGTCCCCCAGTGCCTGGCACAGTGTCCAGGGGCCTCAGGACACACGTGCAGGAAAGATGATTCAGCCTCCTCTTAGGCTCTGCCATGTCCCTGGCAGAAGTTTAACACTTGATCAGTTAAGGAA
Organism: Micronycteris hirsuta; assembly: GCA_004026765.1. Lineage (NCBI taxonomy): Eukaryota > Metazoa > Chordata > Mammalia > Chiroptera > Phyllostomidae > Micronycteris > Micronycteris hirsuta. The sequence goes on from PVJI01003368.1 coordinate 83,229, forward strand.
ATGGGACCTGCCAGCGTATCTGGGGTTCTGAGCTCCATCCTCTGCCATCGTCCCACTTCAGGTGCATGGGCTGCATTGAAAAAGGGGAGCCGTGGAGGCCCTTCCCCCCCTTTCCCCATGAACCCCTTTCCCTGGGGGAACAAAGGGGCTGCCCCAGCCAGCATCATCCCTGCCTCCCCAAGGTCGGAGGGCTGTGCTGGGCTAGTGTCCTGCTCACTTGGGAGACCTGGGCAGGCAGGAGATCTTTCCCAGGTAGGTGCCTGTCCCGTGTATGAAAGGATGAGACCCCAGTGCCCATACCCCCACCCCCAACAGACACACCCCGTGACCTGTTTGTCAGGTCGAGCGTTGCATGCTGCCCCAAGTCCAGGGAGCGGGGCGAGCTCTGGGAGACAGCCTACCAGGACCTGCCAGCACCTGCCTCTCCTGGGTGCCAAGGGCCACGCGTCTGTGAGTCAGGATGTCGCTCCAAGTACTCGGGGCGCTACTGTGAAAACCCTTGAATCACTTGGTGCTACCCCAGGGGGCTGCAAAACCAAGTTGCACGTGATTTTTTTCATCTCTCGGATAGAGAAATTGTTACTTACTTCAAAGTTGTTGCAAGAAAAAAACAACGTGATATTTGGGGAAGTGATTTGTGGACCACAGGGCGTTGCTCAACAGCGTGGCAGGCGTGGGGCAGGCCACAGGAACCTCCCAGCGACGTGGCCTCCCCACTGGGGCACCCCACCCCCTTCCTGGGAGGGCCGTCTCAGCTGTGGCAGGACAGGCATGACCCTTTCTGGCAGGAGGTTCTGGGGCGGAGGGAGGCTCCTCCCACCTCCTCCCTGCCCGGCGGGAGACAGCGTGTTTATAGGGCCTGAGTTCGAGCCCGGCTCTGGTTTGGGGGGCCAGTCACCCCCCCTTTCTGAGTGGGTTTCTTCTTGTGAAGCGGATGACCTACCGGAGGAAAGTGAGAGAGCTCTGAATGTTAAGTGTCGCTCTGGCATTAAGAGAAAGGCACTTGAGTGTGAGTGACAAAGCCCCAGGAAGAAGCCAGGCCTGGAGCTGCTGGTGTCCCCTCCTGTGGGCAGGGCCCCGGGGAGACTGCCCAGGGGACTCTCCACTCTGCCCTTAGGGTAGCACCACCTCTGACCCTTTCCGCCCTCCGGACATGCGGATTTAGGGGTTCTTGTACTTCCCCTGCCCCCCCTTTCCTATCCCCCTGGTTTGTTCCTTTAATTCGGGATGATAAACAAAGACGATGATTTACAACCCGTCTTCCTCTTTAAGAAATGTTTCTGGCACTGGATTTCAGCTCTGCAGCCACTCACAGGGGCTATTCTTAGGCCCCTCGCTGCGTCTGTGCTTCGGAGTTGCCAGCAGTCTTTATATAGACACCTCCATTTCTGAGTTTCTTTATATAGGCCTCTTCTCCGTTTCTGGTTTCTGATCTAGATACAGCTTTCGGTCGGTGTGTTAGAGATCATTCATTTTTACAGGAAAACGGAAATGTAAAGGGCTCTCCTTGGGTGAAACTTAGAGCTCAGAGTGGACGTGGCATAGGTGGTGGCAGAGGATGCTGGGGACGAGGGAGAGGGCTGGGGACAAAGCTGGGGAGCGTGGGGAGATAGTGGGGATGCATCACCGGGTCAGGCTGCGGGCCCAGGCGCACCCCAGGAACGCCAGGGGGCCTCCCTGGGTGTCCGTGCGTTCCGGCTGAGAGTATCAGCTTAGCCTTGGACATTGTGGGAGGTCGTGTGGACTGCCCTCGGGCTTCAGGCTGAGATGGTTGGATTTGGGGGTTTGGCCATTTTCTGGGTCAGGCACCAGGGGCCCTCTGGGGCCAGGTGAAGCTGTGGGGACACGGCTGGTTGGTGGGGGACCTGGGACTGGAGCTCCAGCGAGGGCTCTTTGCACAGTGCCCGCGCTCTCCGCTTTGCATCCATTTCAGCGCTGGTCAGGCGGTCCTTGGGTTGCATTGCAGGTTATTCCCAGAGGTTGCGATTCCAGCAGAGCTAGTCTTCCAGGGCCCGGCTGCAGGGAGATCTGGGGACCCCAGGATGGTGTTTGCCAGCCTGTCAACAGGTGGCAGCACTGAAGGGGATGCCTCTAGGGGCTGAGGGCACCGAGTGCAGGAGCGGTCAGCCCTCCCGGGAGCCTCCCGCGCTTTCACGCGGCTCCAGCCTGCAGCCTAGCTGCGGACGCCGTTTGTACACTTGGGAGGAGAACCCAGCAACAGCTCTTCCTTGGGTGACATCCAGGTGACTTTTTTTTTTTAAGATTTTATTTTTAGAGAGAGGGGGAGGGAGGGAGAAAGAAAGGGAAAGAAACATCTATGTGTGGTTGCCTCTTGTGCGCCTCCTACTGGAGACCTGGCCGGCAACCCAGGCACGTGCCCTGACTGGGAATCAAACCGGTGCCTCTTTAGTTTGCAGGCTGGCGCTCAATCCACTGAGCCATACCAGCCAGGGCCCGGGTTAATTTTTAACTAGAAATCATTAATTTGTTACCACGGGTCCTGAAGGGGCCACTAGGAAGTGCTAGGTAACACGAGAGCCCTCCTGGGCATAGGCCCCTGGACGCGGTCCCCTGTCCTGCCCATCCCATCTTTACTTTCCCGCCCAGCATCTTCCTCTATGTTAGCTTCTTCAGCTCTCTTCTTTGCTTCTCTGTGAAGTACCTCGCATTCCTTTTGAAATAAGGAAATGAAAACCGACAGGTAATAAAGTCAATGTTGGAAATGGCCTTGGCGCTGAGCTTGGTGCTGGGGATTCAAAGACGGGAGGAAGTGTGGTCTTGCCTCAGACAGCGGCCAGTCTTAGGAGGGCAGACGCGTACGCGGGGCGATGCCTGAGCCGGAGTAGAACATGGGCTCTGTGAAGGCACACACGCCGGGGGTGGGGTGGGCAGAGCCTCCAGAACAGCACAGCTGGGAGTGCAGAGTGGTGTCGGCCACTGGGGAGACTAGGGGGAAACGGGGAGGAAAGGGTGCGACCTCTTAAAAATGACCTGGGTGACAGAGCGGTCTGGCTGGCGTGGGGTGGGCGGGTCTTCGCTGATGCCCGTGGTGTGCCATGCTGCTCCGTGTTGGCGGTCAGTGTGAGTGGGCAGGACCCCTGCCCTCGGGGAGCTCGTGTCTGATGGAAGGAGGTGGACGGTTCACAGATGCTGCGTGAGTGAGTGTTGTTTGTCCGAGGGGGTCAGGTGGTGTGAGCGCTCACCGGGGTCGGAGAGGGGTTGCCATGTGTGGGGGGCCGGTCAGGGCAGAGCCCTAAGAAGCGCTGGGCAGCTGGGTGGAGATGGCACTCGCAGGCCTGTGGCGGCCGGGAGCAGGAGGCCGCAGCTGGGGTAGAGGGTAGAGGTGGGAGCTGTGGCCGAGGAGACACAGTCAGAGCCATGGAGGGCCTGTCGGGCAGTCCTGCAGGCCCTGGTGGGACCGGCCGGGAGCTTTTGGAGAGTTCTGAGCAGAGGAGGGGCCGATCTGGCTAGTGTCTTAGAAAGCTTGCACAGCTGCCGTGTGGGGGGCTGGACAGCAGGGCCCAGGACAGAAGCCCAGAGACTGATCGGGAGCCTGTTCTGTTAATTCAGGGGAGATGGGGTGAGGCCGGGACCAGCGAGATGGCTGGGGCCAGGGTGACACGTGGGCAGAGTTGGGCGCATTCTGAGGGTGGACGTGGAGACCTGGGAGGTTTTTCCAGCGCTGCCCCTTGCCCGGGGAGGAGGCTAACACTGCGATTCCCTCTCTCCAAGCCAGCGCATCGCTCCTTCCCAGGGCTCTCTCAAGGAGCCCCCACTGCCAGGCACCATGACGGTGAGGGGGGCCGCTCTGGCCCCGGGCCCACCATTGCCCACGACGGCGGCAGCCTCGCCCAGCGTCTCGGGGATCCCCGAGGGCAGCCCCACGGCCATGGAGCAGCCCGTGTTCCTGATGACCACCGCAGCCCAGGCCATCTCCGGCTTCTTCGTTTGGACGGCTCTGCTCATCACCTGCCACCAGGTACCTGGCCCGTCAGGAGTCCCTGAGCCCGAGCCCTCTAGGGGGGTCCCCAAGGGTCTCTAGTCCAGCAAGGCGTTAGTTAGGCTGGGGCCCGCGAGGCCGCAGTGGTGAACAAACCCCGTGGTCTCCGAGCGTGCCCTGTAGAAGCCGATTCCTTGCTCACGGCCCAGCCCATCGCAGGTCCGGTCCCACTCGGTGGCTCCAGCGTCGCAGAGCTTTAAGGCGCCCTCCATCTGACCACTAGGAGGAGGCGCGTGTGAGGCAGGCCCTGTGCATAGTCTACCTCGAGATCCAGAAAGGACCCTCGTCACTTTGCTCACCTTCCATGGGTCAGAACTGGTCCTGTGTCCACCAACCTGAGCTGCAAGGAGCCTAGGGACTGTGCAGGGGCACATGGATGCCCATGACCCTTTGGCAGATGAGAAAATTGAGACCCAGAGAGGGAGAAGGGGAGGGGACCAGGCTGGGCACATACAGGTCGGCGGCAGAGCTGGGGTAGAAATCACGTCTCCTGTCCCCCTGTGCTCACAGGCCCAGAGGCGCCTGGCGCAGGCTGAGACGTGCCTTGGCTGCCTGAGGAAGGAGAGGTTGGAAGGTTATCAGCAAAGACGGGAGGCCGAGCCCATTCGGGTGCCCGGTCAGCTCCTCACCCACTGCCCTGTGTTGCTTGTCCCCTGTCCCTTCTAGAGCCCAGTTGCTTCCAGGCAGCCGCCTCACTGCAGACGGGGAATATTTTGTTCTTTTCCTCCCGAGCCCAGGGCTTGGCTGGGCCAAGTGTGATGTCATGAGAGCTGGGATGGGAGACTCAGGCTGCCAGGACGTGGGTCATGGCTAGACCCGTTCTTGGCATTTGTGTGTAGCTTTTATTTTTCCCCTGCTTTCTAAAAATTAAATTTCGTCCTCCTGACTGCCAGTGAGGCAGGAGTGCTGCTCTGTCCCTCACTGGGGAAGTAGGACACGGGTGAGGACGTCACTGCGGCCCCGTCTCTCCCGCTCGCACACCATGCGTTAGTTAAGGGCGGGCGCGCTCACCTGCACGCCCGTGTTCCAGCTCATGGCCCAGGGACCAGGTGTGGGGGGAGGTGGGTGGGCACACTACGTGTACTGGAAGTCTCCTTGCACCACACAGACCTGGCTGTGCGTGAGCGTCCCGGGGCCTCCTTATCACCGATGCCCTGGCCCGCCCTTGACTCTGATTTGGACGGTCTCAGTCGAGCGTGGTGCCGTGCCTCTGTCTCTGGGAGGCTGGCCTGGGAGCCACCGACTGAACCCCACAGACTTTCTGTGCCCCGTGTTCCGACGCTCACGGCAGCCTCACGCTGGAGCTTTCATCGTCCCGTTGTACAGGGGAGGAGGCTGAGGCACAGGGTTGAGTAACTGGGTCACAGAACTAGCGAGTGGCAGAGCCAGGTGTCCCCGCAGTGGGGCTCCTCCCCGGGGCGGGGGGCGCAGCGGGGTGGGAGGCGCGCTGCCGTGATGGCCGGGTCTCCGCTGACGCGGCCCCTCTGCCCCCAGATCTACATGCACCTGCGCTGCTACAGCTGCCCCCACGAGCAGCGCTACATCGTGCGCATCCTCTTCATCGTGCCCATCTACGCCTTCGACTCCTGGCTCAGCCTCCTCTTCTTCACCAACGACCAGTACTACGTGTACTTCGGCACCGTGCGCGACTGCTACGAGGGTGAGGACCGGCGGGCGGCGGGGGGGCCGGGCCGGGCCGCCAGCCACTCCCCCCCCTCCAGGGGCCACCCCGCCCCTCTCAAACCGCCTCGGGGTCTCCACCCAGGCCCAAGTCCACAGGTGGCAGCACAGGTGTCGCCAGAGGCTCACCTTGCAGGCTCCCCTGCATGCACTGTGGCTCCCAAAGCCCCGTCACAGACTCCTGGAAGCAGGGACTCTCCGGCCGCGCCTCATTTCTCAGTCCTGGTGTTCCAGATGGGCGCGGGCAGGGAACAGGTGGTCTGTTTGTGGGTGGAAACTCCGGGCACAGACGGGTCAGGGGCTTTGCAGGGGTCTGTGGCCCGGCGCCGGCAGGGCTGCGCCTCCCTCCCCCCATGACTTAATTCTGGGGGCTTTGCCCAGGAGAGGCTCTGCTGTGCCGCCAAAAGGTGACTCACCGCCTTTTGGGGGCCTCCGTGCTTGCGAGTGACGCAGAAGCCTCGCCTGCGCTGGTGCTGAGCTGCAAGCACAGGCCGCACCCAGTGCTGGCGCCAGGCTGCACAGGGGACAGCCAGCCCTTCCCCCGCCTTCCTCCACACCCCGGGAGCCGGTGCCACCTGAACCGTCTCTGCAGGGACAGGCGTGCACTCTCGCTGGGACCTAGCGGTCCTGGCCTGGGCAGGGCAGGGACCTGAGCCTTAGAATGAGTTGGTGTCGGTTGTGGGGAGGCTGAGGAACAGAATCTGTTCTGGGCTAAATCGCAGGGGTGGAAGGAGTCCCAGTATGCCCAGCCAGGGCAGGGGACCTGCCTGGGGTGGGGGGCTGGTGGCCCGGGGGGCCACTGCACCGGGAGGCAGGACCCGGACACACAGCCTTGCAGAGCATGCTGAGAAATTCAGGTCTTTCTTACTGCTTGTTGATACCTAAGAATATGACACCGTGGGAACTGCAGGTCACAGAAATCTCCACGCTGACCACGGGCGAAGAGGGAGCGGAGGGGCTTGACAGGTCATAGGCCGGGGATGCCCAGGCCAGCGCCCCATCAGGCCAGCAGGGTTGGGGGTGGGGGGGCCTTGGAGTTTAGGTCCCGCTTTGCTGCGCGCCCTTCTCCTGTAGTCCTATGTTTCCCATCTCCCGGACCCGCACCGCTGGTTCCGGATGTGCGATCAGACGTGGCTTTCCTTGTGCCGCGACCGGTCACGTGCCCGCCTGGCCCAGCAGGGCTTTGTCCTTGGCGCTGAGCTTCAGGAGCGTCGGGGTGCATGCTCGTCCCCCGGGAGACTGGAGTTCCTGCTCCACGTTGAACCTACGCGTTCCCGAGGGCTCACAGGGCGCGGGCAGGGCCTGTGGGCTTGGCGGGGAGATGCAGGCGCCTGGCATGCGGTGCCCACCTTGCCCCTTCAGCCACACGGGCCTCCTCCTTGGCCTGGGCACCTCAGGTGTTTGCCCGCTGCCTGCAAAGCTCTTCTCTGGCCGCCTCCTCCGTCTCGACCCCGTTGTCCCCTCAGAGAGGCCTTCCCCACCGCTCCTCCCCAGCCCCTACCCACGTGATCACGGCCTTCCCGCGGTCTGCAGCCACGTGCGTGCCTGCTTTGTCCTCGCCTCCCTGAGTGGGCCGCTGGCTCCGTGAGCTGGGCACGTGGTGGGTGCTCGCTCGTTTTTTGAATGAATAAGGGACTTTATGGGCCACCTGCTATGCGCCTTGTGTTCATCCACACGGGGCCTTGTTTAGTCTCCAGCTGGTGCCCCTGCCCCGCTCTGCCGAGGCCAGGTGGGGCTTCAGTGCCTGATGTTCCTGGAAGCAGCAGAGTCCCCAGGGAAACCTCTGGGTGCCCGGGGAGCCACAAAGGCTGGGGTTGGGGAAGGTGGGGCCAAAAACCCTTTCCCACCAGCTGCCAGCCTCGCACGGGTGCCCAGGGGTAGGCTGCCTGCTGCTTCCTTCAGCTGTCTTTTGCCACAGGGGCCTCTTCTTTGTGGTTGGGGGGCAGGCCCTGAAGACTGGGGTGCAGGGCAGAAGGGGGCACAGCCAGGGAGCTTCTGCATCACACTCACTCCGTGCCCCAGAGGTGGTGGCAGATGGGGTGGCTCCCCCCACTCCAGAGGCCTCTTTGTTCAGGCCCTGCCTGTCCAGACCTTCCTCCCAGCCATGTAAACATGCAAAGGTCTTCCCGGGAGGTCTGCATCACCTAGCAACGCTGTTGTCGCCATGGACCCTCCCAGGGAGTTTACAAACAGGGCAGCAGCTGCCCTGAGGTCCAGGCTGCTTGAGTTCACCAGCGTGTGGCGTCTGAGTTCGTGGGCTCGGCCCCTGCCTTGCCCTTCCCTGCACCTCTGCTCTTGGCCTCGGACCCTCTCCCATTTGCCCTTGTGTCTGCAAGTGCTGCAGCCGCCCACAGGACTGCCCCGTAGGCTAGGTGATGGGGTAGCCCTTAAAGTTCGGAAAGAGCCCCCGTTGGTTCCACCCTTCCTCCTAGTCTCCGGAGACCCGAGAAGGCAGGACGGCATGCACCGGGCCACAGAACTCCTCCCTCGGGTCAGCCGGGCTCCCTGCTGGCTGTCAGGCAGGCTCTTGCTTTTCTTTCTTTCCTTTTTAGATTTTATTTACTTACTGTTTGGAGAGGGGGGAAGGGAGAGAGAAAGAGAGGGAGAGAACATCGATGTGAGAGAGACATTTATCAGTTGTCTCTCACACCAGGGATCGAACCTGCAACCTGAGCATGTGCCCTGACCGGGAATCGAACTGGTGACCTTTCACTTTGCAGGGTGACACTCAACCCACTGAACCACGCCAGTCAAGGCTGCTTTTTTTAAACAAAATTAAATAAACTAACATTTTACTATTATTATTATTATTATTATTATTATTATTAAAGATTTTATTTATTCATTTTTAGAGAGAGGAAGAGGAGAGAAATATCAGTGTGTGGTGGCCCCTCATGCGCCCCCTACTGGGGACCTGGCCCGCAACCCAGGCATGTGCCCTGACTGGGAATTGAACTGGCGACCCTTTGGTTCGCAGCCAGCACTCAGTCCACTGAGTGACACCAGCCGGGGCCACATTTTACTTTTATTAAAGTCATAAGTGCACATGGTCGGAACAGGCCGCCCAACTCCTCCTCACTTCCAAGTGCACAGCACTTTCAACTCTAAACTTTCCTTCCCGTAGAATCACCTCAAAATGTGCTTATCCCGTTGCTTCTTGACCTTTCGATTTTGTGTAGTGTTAAGTAGTGACTTCCTGCTCTGGAAGGTTTTTGATTTGGGGTCTTACCTCCAATTGTACATCCCCCACACGGTTTCTTCCTTCAGCTTTCAGTGTGACTGCACGCAGGTTTTTCTAAGCCCGCGTTTTGTGTTTGCGTTACTACGTGGCTGTACGCACCGTTCAGAGCTGGGCCTTCTGCCGTCTGGAGACGACATCTCCTTGTACAGCTTTGCTTTTCCACTGCTTCCTACTTGTCTTGCTGTTTGGTTTACTCTTGTTTTCTGTGTACCCATCAGTGATTTGTTCCCAAATGCTTCACGGGGTACAGAGCCAGCCGTCTGTGAAGTGAGACTCGTCAGTTGCTCTGTTAGGTCCGGTGCCCCGCGGCGGAGTTCCTCCCGGGGCCCTGCTGTTCTCGCTCTGGTCTGGAGGTCCGGCCCCCTGCTCAGCTGCTGCCCTGGGTCGTTCTTCACCGTCAGCCTGGGAGTCCTGGCCACCTCTCCCAGGCTGAGCCGCCTGTTCCCTGGATGCCACTGTCTCCTTGCTCGTGACCTGGCTGTCAGAGAGCGCCTTCTAGGAGCTGCCTGAGAGGAGGGGCACATGGGAGTTCTGGTTTTTGAAATCTGGAAATTGCGTGCAAATATATATTACATTGTTCTCTTTCATTAGTTCTAGGTTGGAAGTCACTCTCCCTCTGAATTTTGAAGTTGTGTCTTTTAGCTTCCAGTGTTGTTTTTGGAAAGTCTGCTGGATTCTGATTCTTCTTTTTAAAAATTGATTTGAGAGAGAGAGCAGTTTGTTTTTCCACTTATTTATGCACTCACTGGTGGGTTCTTTTTTTTTTAAGATGTTATTTTAGAGAGATGGGAAGGGAGGGAGAGAAACATCGACGTGTGAGACATGCTCTGGCTGGTTGCTTCTTGTCTCCAACCTGGGACCTGGCCCACAGCCCAGGCACGTTCCCCTGGAGGAATCGAACCAGCGACCCCTGGGAGCTCAGACTGGTGCTCAGTCCACTGAGCCATACCAGCCAGGGCTCATTGGTTGATTCTTGAATGTGCCCTGACCAGAGATCAAACCCGCAACCTTGACATACCTGGGTGATGCTCTAACCAACTGAGCTACCCAGCCAGGGCTAGATTCTAATTCTTTTTTTTTTTTTTTTAACTTAAAAAAATAATAATCTTTATTGTATATTTTTCCATTGGAGTCTGACTCCTGATTTCTGTATGTGCCCTGCTTTTCCCCTGGCTTTCAGGGTCTCGATCCCCAGTGTTCTGAATCTCACGAGAGGCGGGATGTACATTGTGTGGGTGCCTGGTGGGCCCTTCGCGGTGGAAACTCATGTCTTGCGCTCCGCATGTTCTCGTATGTTCCTTTGCTAATTTCTTCCCCTCTAGTTTGTTCCTCCTTCTGGAGGTCCTGTTAGTAGGGCGTTGCACTTTCTGGATTGACCTTCAAATTTTCTTTACGATTTCCCGCTCTTTTGTTTGTTTTTCGGAGCTTTTAAAAAAAATACTTACCTTTGAGCTTTTCTGCAGGCGGTTTTGTTTTCTTTTATCACGCTGTAAAATGTCAGGCACTCTTTCCTGTTCTTTTATTTCTTCTAGTCTCTTGTGCTTGGTATCGAAGAGGGTATCTTCCCTTCTTTAGGTCACTGACAGCAGTTTTCTTCCGTTTCCTGCAGTATTTCTCTTATCTCTGACTTCCATGTCTGTTTGCTTGATCTTTCACTCTTGTGTTGGAAACTCCTCCAGGGTCTGGTGTCCTTGGCTGTTCTTCATCTGGAAGGACGGGCCCCCAGCCGGTGACAGGACAGGAGACGGCTCCTCTGCTCTTGCTGTGCAGTGCTGGGCACAGTCGCCGAATGGAGACTTTTTGATTTTGACTCTGGGCCTGTGCCCCTGGAGGATAATGTTCTCCTCTCCTGCCTGGGTGGTAAAAGCTGGGCAGGCTGAGTTAGGGGTGCAGGCGGGGAACCTGGCTGTCTCGCCGTTCATATGCAGACCTCGTCTCTCTCTTCTGAAAGTTGCTGCCCTCAGCTGAGCGAAGTCCTCTGAGGTCTGGAACGGAAAAGCCCCGCAGCTCCGCGTGGGGACATGCAGCCAGGTTTTCTGCCGCTCACTCACCCACGGCCATCAGAACTGCCTGGTGCACCCAGTTCTAGGGGTCCCTGGGGTTCTCATTGGCTGGCCCCGCCCCTCCCACCAGTGACCACGCTGCATCTTCCAGAGTTTCTGTCAACGTTGCTTGTTGGCTGCCTCCGGTGCCTTCCCCGTGTCCTGAAAGGCTTGTACTTTTCCACCCCTTTGTTCTCATTTTAGTGGCATTCTGGGGGGAGGGAGAGCGTGAAGATGAACAGCTTGAATTGGCGGTTGCACTGCCATTTTCCATGGACAGGGCCAGTCTCTGAGAAAGCGATGGCCTGCGGCCTGGCTGGTGTGGCTCAGTGGACTGAACGCGGTCTGGGAACCAAGCGGTCCCGGTTCGATTCCCAGTCAGGGCACATGCCTGGGTTGTGGGCCAGGTCCCCGGTGGGGGCCATGTGAGAGGCAATCATACATTGATGTTTCTCTCCCTCTCTTTCTCCGTCCCTTCTCCTCTCTCTAAAAATAAATAAATAAAATCTTTAAAAAAATAAAAAGGAAGAGCTGGCCTGCCCAGGGTCCTGCCAGCCGCTGTGTCTGGCGAGGGCCATAATGCACACAGCAGCGCCAGGCAGAGGGAGGGGTGGGAACCAGCCGCCTCACCTGCATTTAGTGTGCGATGGTGGTTGGGGTGGGAGGTAGCCCTGAAAGATAACCCTGACGCAGCCCCGGGAGCTCGGCGATCAGAGGCGGGAGGCCAGAGTTCAGAAGCGGGAGACGGCGCTCACCGTACGTGTCGCTTTGTGGGGCCACTATTTCCTCAGTGGCGTCTGGGTGGCACTTCATGGTCTTACCACATAGTTTTCATTATTGTTAGCTCAGTCTCACCTCCCAGTTACCTGATGGAGTATATATCATCACACCCGTTTTACAACTGAAAAAAATATTTGAGTAGGCTTAGAAACTTGCCCAAGATTTCCCAGGTGCTTGCCAGGGGCCAGACTCACCGTGGGTATCCGGGCCCTGGACGTGCTCTGTGCCCGGCGTGGAGAAGGAGCACAGGCCGAGGTTCTCCCCAGCAAAGGAGGGCCTCTTGTTAGGGGAGGAGGTTTTACAGGCGTAGAAGAATCAATTCCAGAATGACGCTTCATTCACCCAGTTTCAGATTTTGGACAAACTCCCTGGCATCTGGCCTGAAACAAAACCTCTTCCTAGGTGGAGAGAGCACAGGCAGGAGGAGCCCAGCCGCAGGCCAACAACGCAGGACCGCACGAGGCCCCAGGGCCGGCGAGCCGGCAGGAAGACTCGGCCTAGGCCGTGTTCAGACAGAGCCGGGGTCACAGGGCTCAGTTGATCAGAGTAAAGAAAATAGGAGAAACCAAGTAGAAGATCTTGAGAGATCATAAACAGCATTGCAGGTGGCGAGAAGCAGGATCAGCAAAGGACAGAAGAGCCACGAGGGAGGGGGCAGAACAGCCTCTGGAGTGGCCGGCGTCTGGGCTCATTTGCATCCCGGCCACCGCGGCTGTAGCTCAGTGCATCCGTCATTGTCCATGATGATCCTCGGTCATTGAACAAAGAGGAAGGAATGTTCTGAGGCCCCTGTTTGCTGAGCAGAGAAGATTTCTACCCAAAGTGCTCAAAACTGAGTTTTCTGGGCTCATCCACGAGTTATCTGAAAGGTGGAATGCCCCCCATCTTTCCAAACAATAACCAGAGTGTTTCTGTGTAGCAGAGACAGCTGGGCCTTGAGGTCAGGTTAGGTGCTGCTGGTGTGTGGAGGGGGCGACACGGAATGGCCAGGTGCACCCAGGGCCACTGAGGTTTCAAACACAGTGCATGGCACAAAGTAGGGGTCCAGTGAGCATCTACTGACGAGACAGGGGTGCCTGACTCGCCTCTAGCAGGGAACTCATGAGGACTCCTGACGCAGGGGGCTGCTGGCAGGCACTGCTGGGGGTCCTCTCTTTGAAGCTTGGGGCCCTCAAGGCTATGCTGTTGCAGTTGTCCTTTGGGGACGGGGGTACTGGGTGGAGAACAGTCTCCAGGACCACAGCTTCCTGTCTAGGCTGCTCCAGGTTGCGGAAGCTGCCAGTGAAGAAAGAAAACCTGGGGTTTCGGGGTTGGAAGGGAACTGCAAATTGTCAGCTACTCAGAACCCCTTTAAAATGTCTCTGTCAGGAGGCTACCCGGCCTCCGATTGCATGCTTCCACTGGCAGAGAGCTCACTGCCTCCCATCTCTGAAGACTGCCGGTTAGAAACTGTTTCTTACACTAAGCAGAAGTGCCAGGGATCCATGCCTGGGACCAAGTGAGTCCTTCTAGACAAGGTCACCGGCACTTACACGGAGAGAGTGATTCCTCGTGACTTCGCCGCAGGCCTCAAGGATCCAGTACAATCCCCATTTCTGCCCCTCTGGCCCTGCTCTCCTGACTGTGTGCCTCTGTCTCTAGGTACCTGGGACATAGCCAGAAGTTCCAGGTACCTCACTGTCTAGAGCAGAAGAGAGGGAGACAGAGAGAGAAGCCATCCCTTACCTCGTTCTGGACGCCGTCCTTTAGACGAGAGGGCCTTGTCTCTGTGTCCCTTGGACATTTGTGTCCCCAGGGCCTAGCACAGAGCCTGGCGCAGAGTTATCTGTTGCTCTGGCTCTTCTCCAGGGAACCAGAACTGAAACCAGGGTCAGAAGGGTGGTCAGGTGACAAGGCTGCGGGCTGAGAACCCGACTTCAGATCTTTTTCGCTTTCCTTATGTCCAGGGCCAGCCTATCAGTGTTTGCTCCCGGGGTGTGTTGAGTTGTCCGTTCTGGACGGCCTTGCAGGGGTGCTGGAGGTGGCTCTGGTTTTCTGGGGAGGGACTGATTCGTCTGGGTGGGTCCTGGTGTGGGCTGGCCGGGTCACTGGGGAGAGGTTGTATCTCGTCGCCCTTCTCCGAGAATGCGCTGTTGACTCACTAATGGTCCTGGAAAGGGAGCCGTCAGCAGATGGGTATTACACAGACTGGCTGGCCCGGGGCGCCGGTAGAAGGTCAAGAATCTTGAGCTGAAGGATGGATGAAATTTGACAGTTCTGGCCAGTGGGCAGAGCCTGACTGCATCATTCGGGAGGGCACTGACGTGTGGGGCACGGGACGGCCGAGAGCCCCGGCGCCAGGCTCTCCCGCGTGGGTAGCAGGACGGCCTGGCTGGGGAGGGCGGTTCCGCGCGGAGGGCGGTTCCGCGCAGAGGGGCTGACGAACTTCGGCCCCTCCGGGCTCTCCGGATGGTTTTGTCTTTGGGGACTGGAAGTCCGATCACCTTGGGGAAGGCGCAGCCTTCCGTCCTGTGAGGGAGTGAACTTGGGCACAGGCGGAGCGTAGGCGCAGCCGCCTGCCCTGCCTCTCTGATCTTCCCCGAGCCTCCCCTGGAGCGGTGGCCCATGTTGCTCCATTCATTCCGTCCACAGTTATTGTGTGTAAGTGCCGGGACCGCTGGTGTCGTTGGGGGCAGGCTTCAGTTTCCACCTAGGAGGAGCCCACAGTCTCGGGGAAGCAACAGGCAACGACGCACCGTGGCCGCTCACTGTGAGCTCAGGCTTGTGTAAGGCGCCCCTACAGCTTCTCCACGAGGAAGGGGCTCTTGTGGTCCTCGGCCTGTGGAGGAGGAAGCCAAGGCGCAGAGGGCTGAAGGAACTCGCTGGAGGCCACACTGCTCCTGAGCGGCAGAAGCAGACCCCTGCTCAGGCAGCTTGGCCCGGGGCTCGTGGCTTTCCTGCTACTTCAGGCCGTCGTGTCCCAGGAGGATCCAGTCGATGAGCAGAGAGCCCACCGTGTGAGAAGGGAGCGTGGCAACAGGGCAGAGGAGGCCACCGAGAAGGCGGTGGCGTTTCCGCTGGCTCTGCCTCTGGGAGTTAGCAGAGGGACCAGAACGTGTGGCCGCGGCAAACAGGAGAGATCAGGAAACGTCCCGGAACTCCAGAAGTGGTCCTGTGGCTGTGCAAGTGACGCCCCCACGGACTGGCGTGGAGCAGCCCTTCGCTTACATGGTCACGGACAGTGCAGGTCAGGGCACAGACAGGCCCGGGTGGGGGCAGTCTGCCCTGCCTGTGGTGTCTGTGTCTCCGCTGGAGCAGACGCAGGCGCGAGGGGACTTGTCTGAGGCCCGATTCACGCATGTGTGTGTCTGGCAGTTGGTGGGGGGCTGCACCCCCTCCGCCACGAGCCTCGTGTGTGGGCTCCGCACAAGGGCCGGCGTGGGCTCCCTCGCCTAGGGACTGGGCCCGAGGGCCGGTGCCTCAGGAGCAAGAACCAGAGGAAAGCCCAAGTGTCCCTCAGCAGATGAGTGCATAAAACAGCTACGGGCATTTCCAAGTTGGAATTCTACTTGACCATAAAAAAGAAGAAAACGTTACCCTTTGCGACAGCATGGATGGACCTGGAGAGCATTATGCTCAGTGAAATAAGCCAGTCGGAGAAAGACAAATACCATATGATCTCACTCGTATGTGGAATCTAGAGAGCAAACTGAACAAACAAGCAAAGCAGAGACAGACTCGTAGATGGAGAGAGAGGACAGCTGGGGGGGTCGAGGGACTGAGTGAAAAGGAAAAAGGACTCATGGACATGGACAACAGGGTAGGGATTGCTGGGGGCAGGGGGCGTAAGGGGACTAAAGGTAATGGAAAAAAATACAATAAAAATTAAATTAAAAAAAAAAAGGAACCAGAGGAAGGAGGCCTTTTCTAACCGCAGCATCAGATGTCACGCAGCGTCACTTCTGCTGTCGTCGCCCGGTCCTCCCACATGCGCGGGCGGGAGCGGGACCCCCGCTCTCCGCGGGGGAGTGCCAGTGTCGGAGGGTGTGGCTGTCTCTGGAAAATGCCGCAGACCACAGTCTGACTGGACCCAGCCTGGAACAGATGCATGCGTTCTGCTTGGCCCCGAGTGGTTTTGGACAAGGGTCACTAGCAGGCTGACGTGAGGCTCGGCTTGGTGCTCCCCCATCCCCCCGCCACAGGACCTGTCAGTGGTGAGCGACCTGGAGCTCCGTGGGGAGGTCTGCCGTCACCAGGCATCGGAGTGCTTCCACGCCAGGCAGGCAGGGCGCCGCGTCCTCGGCCCCGTCAAGGGACGCTGGCCCCTGAGGAAGGAAGGCAGGTGACAGGGCTGGGGCAGCCCGCACTGGGAGAGCGCCGCTGGGGGCTGACCACTGTCCCAAGCACCTTGCGTATTCACGCCAGCCTCACAGCCCCCTGCGAAGGTAGGTGCCCCTGTCCCCGTTTACAAACGAGGAAGCTACGGCACAGGGAGACTCCCAGGTGGCCAGTGGCAGGCCCTCTGCGCTGCGTGTGCAGAGGGACAGCCACAGCACAGTGTGGTAGGTGCTGTGGGTCGTGTTTGTAGGGGGTGCTACCTGAGGCCCCCCGCCCCAGCTGGAGACGGGAGCCCTTAATAGATCAGAGCGACCAAGAGTGGCTTAAAGCACCTGAGACGCGCCCCTTTCCAAATCGCTGAAGGCCAGCTTCTGCCTCACTGTGTCTCCAGGGCTGCGTGTGCTCCAGCTGAGGTGGTGTGTAGCACCCACAAGTCACAGGGCCGTAAAGCACGGGCTGCGTGGTGCCCGAGACCTCTCAGGATGCGTGGTGCCCAGTGGGCGTGCAGAGGAAGGGCGCCCCAGGCACTGGGAACAGCCGTGCAGAGGCGTGGATGGCACCCTAACCGGCTGAGTTAAAGGGGGGCCTCTGGTGTGGCTGAGAAGGAAGTGTGAGGGGTGGGCAGGGATCAAGTCACCCGCTGGAAGGCCTCAAGTCCCGAGCCGAGGGGCTGCCCCGGGAGCCCGGAGGGTCTCTGTGCTGCAGGGGATGCAGGACCAGACGGAAAGGAGCCCTTTCTGACCCCATTTTGACCCTCACCTGGGCCTCGCTCCTTTGCTGGACGCCTCTCCTGGCTCCGTGCTCTTTGCCCTGACCCTCTTGCACCCTTCCTTGTCAGTGCGGTCTGCCACACTCCTCTTACTCCTTCCCTGCACGCTCGCTCTCCTTCCTCGCCCCTGCGCACACACCCCTCTGCTCCCAGCTCCCTGCAGACTGTCGCCTTGGGTCTGCCGACCTAGCAGAAATCCTTCGGCCGGGAGACGTTATGGCGTGCTGCTATATTTGTAACGTGGCACTTACAACATACTTCTCTGCTGGCGGTCGCTGGTGCAAATTTTGTGTCTTGGTGGGGATGTCCAGCTGCATCCTGACTCAGAAAGAGCTGACCCAGCTCCTTGAGACTTGCATGCTCCGGGCGTCTCATGCAGACGAAGGCGTGCTGGCGGCTGGCAGGCGGACCGAGGTGCCGCTGTCTCGTGCTTGCTTAGAGTGTCTCCCTAGATCCCTCTGGGGAGTGTTTTGTTGTTGCTCTGTTGTGAGAGTGTGATTTATTACACAAACAGAAAAGTGCACGAGACAAATAAGTTATAAAGGCGATACCTAGTTGAACCTCAGAGCAGGCCTGCCGCCAGCTCCAAGACCCCCCCACGCCCGCCCTGCGCTCCCCTCCGGCCCGCAGCCCTGAGTTTCGTGGCGGTCCTGTCCTGGCTTTAGTGCACCGAGTAAGCAGGAGTGCACGTGCCTCCCTGGTCAGCAGGGCTTGTCCTCGCCTGGTTTTCATTGCGGACGGTGTCTTCGCTGTGTGGGGTCTCGGGTCTCTGTCCCGAGGGCTCCCTGTTGCTGCCCATGATGGGTTCTTTCACTTTCATTGTTGTTCAGAATTCTGCCATCTGCTTGCCCACCCCATTGACATGACTGGGTCACTGTGGACTCTCTCTTCACAGCCCTGGTCATCTACAACTTCCTGAGCCTGTGTTATGAATATCTCGGGGGAGAGAGTTCCATCATGTCAGAGATCAGAGGGAAGCCCATCGAGTGAGTACGGAGCCCCCCTGAAGCCCCCCACACCACCCTGTTTCCTGGGCCTGACGTTCTCCGAGCTGTTCCAGTGGTAGCTGGACACACAGACCCTCTCTGCCTGTGGCCTTGACCTGTCGTGCCTCTCTCGAACTTCCTGCTCAAGGCCATTCCCTGGGACCCTTGAGAGGGCCTGTCTGGCTCTTTCTCCCTCTCCCTCTTCCTTCCTTCTCCTGCTTCTTCCTCCCTCTTGCACTGTTCACACTCAGTGCCTCTCACGTCGGTGTGTTACCCCAAGGCCCGTCCGCCCTGCTCCCTCTCGTTTTGCCGCAGCTGCACACGCTCCCCAGCGTCTCCCTGTACTTGGCCTCGGGCTCCAAGGCTGCCCGGGCCCTGCGCCCCATCCCCACCCCACCCTGCTCTGCCCTGGCTTGTCTGGCTGTGAGGGAGGGTGCCCCCCAGCCCCACCTTTCCCTGGTCCTGGCTCTCCGCTCACCATCCCCTCTCCGCTGTGTCTTCCAGGTCAAGCTGCATGTACGGCACATGCTGCCTCTGGGGAAAGACTTACTCCATCGGATTCCTGCGGTTCTGCAAGCAGGTCTGTGTCCCCAGCAGCCGCCTGGGTCAAGAGTTGTGGGCCAGGGACCAGGAGCCTGGGTCTCTGCCCGGGGCGGCAGCTGCGGGGCCGTGCTGTCCCTGGTTGGCGGAGTGGCAGAGGCAGGCGTAGGACCCAAGGACCCTGCGGCAGGCTGACCGGGGTGCTGCCTCTGGAATCCCTGTGTCCTGTGAGGCTCCCCAAGTGGCTGGGGTGCCCTGCACAGGGCATGCTCAGAGGGGCAGACAGGCGTCCTGGGCCAGAAGTGGTCCCAGACTCTTGCTCCGTTTGCCCAAGTCTCAGTGCGTGTGAGTGTCGGGGGAAGTGCGTGGGGGTTCTGGAATCTCAGTTAGAAACGGCCTCGCAGCGGGGGCTGGCGGGAAGGTTTCTGCATTAAAGGTCGATGCCCAGACATGCCCGGGCAGTCTCTGGTCTCGGCCCTGTTTCCCAGCTGGCAGCCCAGCAGCTTCGGCGTTCTCTGCCGACCGCTCCGTGGTCTGGCGCTGCCTGGGCGGAGGCAGCGTGGCGTTGTGGCCGAGTGCATGGGCCTGGCTGTCCCTCCGTCGGCGTGTGGGTTCCAGCTGCTCCTCTGACTGACCTCTGAGCCTTCGTTCCTTCTGTAAAATGGGCGAGGGGACCTTTATCTCAAGGGATGGTTTAAAGAGCAGGTCAGGGAGTGGGTACAGAGCGTGCGCACGGTGCTGGCGCAGTGCCCACTGCCTCCTGTTTGGGGAGGAAGAGTCCCGTGTCCTGCCCAGCTGACCGGACCTCGACTCAGTCCCCTCCGCGGCTCCAGGGCCCTTCCAGCCCCTCAGGATCGCCGAGGTGATCGGGAGGGGAAATGATGAAACCCACAGCCAATCACTGTGGCCCGCTGGAGGGCAGGCTTTTCTGCTCACCCGAGCAGGGCCCCTGCCCGGGTGCAGCCACACCCACAGGGCGTCTCCCTGGGCTTCCCGGGCCTCCCGTCTGCGTCCACGCCTTCCTTCCTGAGGATGTTCCTAGATGCAGAGTCTGCCCCCTGGACCTGCAGGCGACGAGTTGAAACCACCGGGCCCAGGGTGGGGCCTTTCCAGCCATTGTTTACCAGCGACTCTGGCTGCCCAGGGCTGGTGACTCAGGGCCCTCTTTGGTGGTTACATGGTGTTCAGAGTGTGATCCCATGAGCACTCGCTTCGGCTGGCCTGTTGGAAGTCACCCCCAGCCCCGTGGGCTCCGGTGTTCCTCTGTTGTTCCTGGAGGGGGCGCAGGGAGGCGGGAACAGGAAAGAGCAAAAGAAGCCTCTGTACCCCTCTGCGGTGGCGGAGAGGGGAGCAGCTGCGCTTTGTCCCTGGAGCACAGACCCAGGGCCTTTGCCCAGGATCTGAATCTCCTGTCGCTCCGTCACTTCAGCTTCTCCATTCCTCAGCACCCTCATCTGCCACGGGGTGACGACGGCACTTACGTCACAGGGCTGTGGTCAGTGTGAAGCGAGCGGACCCAGGGCAGCCCCAGCCTGTGGCCAGGGTCCTGCGGCTGGCTCACCCGCGCTGTGCAGGCGGTTGGGTGGGGGGCGCTTCTCCTCCCTCTTCTTCTGCAGGTGCTGGCCCCGCCTCCCATGGCGGCGGTGGGGGGGGGGTCGGGCCAGGGGAGACCCTTGGGGTGTGCTGACAACGATGTCATACCTCTAGCCCCGTCACACGCCTCTCCTAGCGGCAGCGCCACAGCTCACACCACTGGGGCTCCCCTGCACGCCTCGCTCCAGCTCCCAGAACTTTGGGGTCAGCTGGCCACACTCTCTGCCCTGGGGCCCTTGCCTTGTCAGGAGCCACACTAGTGTACCCCCTTTTCACTTCTCCCACCTCTACAGAAGGGGCCTTGTCGCTCGGACTTACTTGATTTCAAGAGAAAGGTGCTTCTGGCGGTGTTAGGGGTGCTGTGGGTCCCCCGTGTCCTGGGGCCTCTGCAGGGGGTTGTGGGAGCCGGGAGAGGGACTCCCCCAGGGGCCGAGCAGGCTGGCCGAGGCCTCCAAGTGCACAGAGGCGGGAGACCTCAGGACACTGCCGTCTCGTGCTCCAGGCCCCGCACAGCGACCCTGTCATGAGGGGCCTGGTGACCTCCGTCTGCCAGAGGCTGAGTGGCCAGCTCACTGAAGCTTCTGTAGCTGGCAGCTGGCGAGACCAGGAGTCAGACTGAGGTGTCTGAACCTTTGCCTTGGGCTGCTTCCTGTCTTGTGCTCCCGTACATCACCTCCACCCCCAGTAGGACCTCAGCTCGATAGAGACCCTGGACCCGGACCCAGAAGCAGGGGCAGGCAGCCAGGTCGGGGTGGACAAGGAGGAGGGGAGACCCTCACCCCTCCCCACTGCCCGTGTGGCCAGTCCCTGAGCAGGACCCTGTCTTCCCCGGCCACCCCACCGCTGCTGCCCGTCACCAGCACGGAGCCTTGCCCTGTCCCTTCTCTGCCTGTGAGCCTCAGTGCGAGCTGCTCCTTCTCCCTGTCCCCTTGTCTCTGTCTCGTTCCTCCTGGCCCCTTCCCTGGGGGCATCTCCTGCCTCCCACTCCTCCATCCCTCCTTCTACCGCCCGGCCTCCCTTCATGTCCTTGTCCCCGCACGTAGCTGAGTCGCACTGTTACCGAATTCTGCTTTCCCCTCCCGATGGCTGTCCCCTTGGGAGAGGACACTGGGCCTCCCGCGCCCGCTGGCATCCAGTGCAGGCCTCCCTGCCAGAGGAGGTGCTTGTCACGTGGTTTCTGTCCGCACCCTGACTCTAGGCCCCGCCCCGCCCCCCACAGGCCACCCTGCAGTTCTGCGTGGTGAAGCCGCTCATGGCCGTCAGCACCGTGGTCCTCCAGGCCTTCGGCAAGTACCGGGACGGCGACTTTGAGTAAGCAGCGGGCCCCCGGGGGCGTGGGGAGGGTGCTGGTGCCAGGGCGGACGGCCCTGCCCCAAGGCTGCTGCCCCGGCTGAGGGAAGGGGTAGCCGCAGGCTGGCTGCACATGCGCATGTGGGACCTTCCTCTGAGCAGGGGCAAGATGGCCCCATGAGCCGCACGGCCCAAGCCTGGCGGTGGCACTTGGCCTTACTTCCAGCACAGGAGTGATCGATCCCTCAGCATCCGTCACCTTCACGCAGAGGCCACAGCCTGGGGTCCTGGGGGCGGGCCCAGAAGGAACAGTGGCCACTGCTTCTCCACTCAGGGACTAAGGGGATCAGAGTCCCAGGAGGCCACTCTCGAGTGCCTGGGGAATAAGCTTCTCCTGTGTAAACGGTCCACAGACACTTTGGGGGGTTAGCACTTGAACTGTACGCAGCAGCCCACCGGGCAGGTGAGCACACCGAGGCTCAGCGGGGCCTGAGTGAAAGGAGCGAAGCCAAGCCCTCAGGCATGCTGACACCTGTCGCCTAACCGTCATGCTAAACTCCCCCCCAACCCGGCCACACTGGCTGCCACGCCAGTGCCCTCCCCCAGGAGTGGGCACCAGAGCTGCGGGCAGGTGGCTCAGACTTGCCCGTGGGTGAAGCAGAGGCAGTGGGCCCGTCCTGGACTGCGGGTGCACCCCTGTACCCCTCTCATGGCATGACCGCTTCGGTCACCTCTCTGTGGCTCGGGGAGCACTGCTGAGAGCCGTAGGAATTGTCGTTGGGGCGGGACACAGGAGGGAGGAGGGCCCGCCTGAGCCAGGACCTCCCCCGTGCCCGCAGCGTCGCCAGCGGCTACCTGTACGTGACCATCATCTACAACGTCTCCGTCAGCCTGGCCCTGTATGCGCTCTTCCTCTTCTACTTCGCCACGCGGGAGCTGCTCAGCCCCTACAGCCCCGTCCTCAAGTTCTTCATGGTCAAGTCTGTCATCTTCCTCTCCTTCTGGCAAGGTGAGCCCTGCCCAGCCCCTGTGAGGCTCCACGTGGCACACTGCCCCCTAGACCTTGTCCGCTTCCTCCCTGGGGCTGTCCTCGGTGGTCCCGGCCGGGGGCTTCGGTGGGGCTGCTTCATGGAGGGGGCACCAAGAGGACCCTGCATAGTCGGTGACCTCTCAGTGTTGGTGGCCAGAAAGGAGCTGGGGGCATGGGGTCTCTTCCTGGCCTCGGCTTCGTCAGCCGCCCTCCCCTCCCAGAACAACTGTGGGCCCTTTTCCCACCCACCCTGGCGTTTGGCTGGAGGTTGGGGGCGCTGCACGGAGGATGGGGGGACGGGGAAGGGGCTTCCTCCTGGGCCAGACAGCCACCACCCACCCCGCCCCTTCCAGGCATGCTTCTGGCCATCCTGGAGAAGTGTGGGGCCATCCCCAAGATCCACTCAGCCCGCGTGTCAGTGGGCGAGGGCACTGTGGCCGCCGGCTACCAGGACTTCATCATCTGCGTGGAGATGTTCTTTGCGGCCCTGGCCCTGCGCCACGCCTTCACCTACAAGGTCTATGCCGACAAGAGGCTGGACGCGCAAGGTATGAGCCACGGTCCTGGCCATGACCTCCAACGGTGGGAGTGCACCCAGCCCTGCCCAGGGCCCCCCTGCCCCCCCGTGTCCTGCAGGCGTGGAGGGCTCAGGAATCCCTGGGCTGCGTGTAGGTGTGGCCTGGAGGCCAGGCCCCCCTTTTGCAGCAGGTCTGGAGTTTGGAGACCCCCCCTTGGGAAGCTCAGGGCCTGGCCAGGGCAGAGACTTCGGAACAGACGAGTTCCTAAGGGTTCCTGACATTGAACTCAGTTACCCATTTTATCCTGTGATTCTCTGTCTCGAAAGTTCTTTTTCTTCGTTTAACCTGAGTACTTCTCAGAGACAGACTCAGATGGTAATAGCTTTGAACAGCTTTTTAAATTTTTATATATTTTTTCTTTTTACACCTGTTGATCTTTCTCTTTGTTAGAACACAGATCGGAAACTAATTATACATTAGAACACCCTGGAGAGTCTTAGAAGGCTGTGTCTGGCCCCAGTGGTAGAGATTCTGCAGTAACTGGGCTGGGCTGGGGCCTGGCAGGGTGTGGTTTCAGAGTGGGGGGGCGGGGCTCCCTCTGGCTGCTGCTGGGCAGGGAGGGCAGTCCAGGGGGGCCGGAAGAGGGGTCTGGGAATGCTCGACCTGGCAGGAGGAGGTGGGAGGGCCCGGGGGTGGGGGGGAGCGTCCTGGTCTAACACATCTGTGCTGGACCTCGGCTGCTGCAGCTCCCTTCCTGTGTGGCCGGAGGCAGGAAGCCCATTTCGCTGGGCCCACCACCGGTGCCCGCCACAGGCCCCCGGAGCCCTGTGCTGAGAACAGTAGAGGCACTGGCCCCCCTGTGGCTGGGCTCCTCCACCCCCACCCCTTGCCGCTGAGTTCCTTCCCTGGTTGGGAGGAGGCCTCGAACTGCCTGAGCGGCTGCTGGAGGCATAAACTGTACCCCAGGCCTCCTGACTCTTGCGCGCCCAACGTGTTTACCCGACAGGCTTGCAGGCTGGGGCTGGGGCTGGGGCGCTTTTTCCGTGTTTGACCACACACCTACTCAGGGCCAGGCACTGCTGGCTGCGGCTCACCGCTGCTGGCTGGTGTCGTGCCTGCTTCCCCCCAGGGCCGCAGTTGGAAGGATCCGAGGAACTCCTTCCCCATGGTGAGGGCGACGTCCCTTGGCCCTGGCCCTGACAGACCCTGTGCCCTTGGGAAAGTCAGCTTTGTGCCTGGAGCCTGCGGAGGCTTAAAAGGGTTTGAGGAACCATTTCTGCGTGTGGGCGCCTGGGCTGTCTTCCCGCCCACAGCCCCCCAGAC
Organism: Micronycteris hirsuta; assembly: GCA_004026765.1. Taxonomy (NCBI): domain Eukaryota; kingdom Metazoa; phylum Chordata; class Mammalia; order Chiroptera; family Phyllostomidae; genus Micronycteris; species Micronycteris hirsuta. Next base: position 107,338 of record PVJI01003368.1, read on the forward strand.
ACACCACCCCCAGTGGTCTGGCTCTGGCAGGGACCCTCGCCCAGCCAGGGAAAGCCGCTGCTCACCCTTGCCCTCTGTGCTGGTCCTGGTCGGTCGTGCACCCGCTAACCACAGTGCCCAGCCCCTCGGCCCTCCAGCCAGGCGTGGGTGCAGAGCCAGCTCTGCCCACTGAGCCACCAGCACAAGAAACCCCCGCCTCGGCCCCCATTTCCTGTCTGTGAAGTGGTGAGAGGTTTGTAGAGCACAGGGCACAGGCTTAGCAATTCCAGCCAAGCCTGAAGAGGAGTGGGGTGTGGGGGTCCTGACTTGGGGCTGGAGGCTGAACTCAGACTGTTGTTCTGGTGCCCACTATTTGAGCCCCACCCAGCCACCGAAGGAATCATCCCTAGGTGGATATTCTGCCCAGGCCCTGGGAGGGAGCTGGGGCGGCCTGCGTGTGGGTGGGGCCAAGGGCTGGGGCGGTGGGGTGAGCGGGGTGCGCCGGCCTCGGTGGTGGGCACGTGGTGTTCACTCAGCTGTCTCTTGTCTTCTCTATTTCTCCTGCTTATCTCCCCTTCCCCTGCCCGCCCTGCTTTTGCCCCGCGTTTGGCCGCGGGCAGTGCCAACATATGGTCCTTACGGTAGGTTTTGCTTTCAGTCTGCACGTCTGTCCTGCACACCAGTCCTGGTCACTGTCACCAGCATGCCTCTCTCCCTGGCTTCTTCTCTGTGTCCCTGTCTCCTTCCCCACGATACCCCTGGGCAGCAGAGCCCAGAGCCCCTGCCTGCCCGGGGCCACCCTCTGTAGAGCTTGCCTGCATCTGTCCTGGTCTTTCGCTGTCCTGGAATCTGCCCTGCTTGGTTCTGGGGCACGGCACTCATTCACGGGCAAGCAGGGGCATTCGGCACGTCCCACAGCAGAGGGCGCGGAGAGCAGGCGAGTTTGAGTCTGAAGACAACCCTGCGAGCTGAGCTCCTCCCTTCCCGCCCAGTTCTGTGGCCTGGGCCCGTGGGGAGGGTTCATCAGAGAGGGAGTGAAGATCAGCACATCAGGGCAGGTGGCTCCTGCCCTCCCAGAGAGGGGCCTCCTCTGCGGGTCCAGCGCTCTGCAGCTGTCCTGATGGAGCGGGTCCCTGGTCTGCTCTCCCAGGAGAACGGGCAGGACTGGCACTCTTGGCTCCCAAGCCCCCTTCCCCAGCGCTCCTGCCTTCAGTCAATACTGGGCGGGCCCCGCCTCCCTGGGGCCTTCTAGGCTCATTGCCTGCATCTCTGTCCCCTGCCCCTTCCCGCAGGCAGACTAGGCCCCTGTGGCTGCGCACCTCCACTCCCTGCAGGGGCGTTCAGCTCTGCGCCCCAGCCAGAGGGGCCGTTTCTTTGCCTGCACCCTCCCACGTGCAGGACCCTGCTCTCTGTCCCAGGAGGGGGTGGTTGGATGACACGGCCTTGGGGGGGCGGGGTCCCAGGACTTGGGGTGGGCTGAGCCGCCTCGACTCCTGCCCCGCCAGCCCCCTCACCCCGCCTCCCGCCCCGCAGGCCGCTGCGCCCCCATGAAGAGCATCTCCAGCAGCCTCAAGGAGACCATGAACCCGCACGACATCGTGCAGGACGCCATCCACAACTTCTCGCCCGCCTACCAGCAGTACACGCAGCAGTCCACCCTGGAGCCCGGGCCCCCCTGGCACGGGGGCGCCCACAGCCTCGCTCGCTCCCACAGCCTCAGCGGCGCCCGCGACAACGAGAAGACGCTCCTGCTCAGCTCCGATGACGAGTTCTAGGCGCGGCGGTGGCCGCTGGGGTGGATGGGCGCCTCGGCCCCGGGCACGGCGTGCCCCTCCAGCCTCACGTCTGGGCCAGGGGGCAGCTGGCACGGCTTTGGCATCGCCCTTTAATTTATTGGACCAGAGACACTCACATATCACTTCCAGAGGAACAGCAAGTCGCTGTCCGCAGTGGGAACAGCCCGGCTCACCCTCGAGCCTTCAGGAATATTCACACAAGGCCAAGCCTGCAGGGCTGGGGCAAGGAGCAGAGGACACGGGGAGCGGCTCGTCCTGTGGTGGCAGCATGTCGGGACCAGCTGTGCCCTAGACCCAGACGCTCGTGTTGCAGACGAGCAGCCACAGTCTTCTCAGCTCTGTCCCTGGGCCTTCGCCCTCCCCAGTTGAGGCTCACAGCCCCTCCCCCAAAGGCCGTGCAATATAGCTCTTGCCCACCTGTCCCCTCCCCGTGCCCCCTTGTCTGATGCTACATTAGCCTCACCTGAGCAGGAGGAGGGAGCACTCCCTGTGAACCGCCCCCCACCGCCATCCGTCTGCCTGGCATGCTGCCTGGGTCAGAGCCAGACTCCAAGAGCCCCAGGCCCCCTGGGCACGGCGCTTGGGCGCCTCTGTGCTCCTCCTCTGTTGACGTGGCCTCTCCAGGTTGGGGGTCCCTGAGCCCCTGGGGGTCTTCTCCACTCCACGGCTACACCTCTGCCTGTCTCGTGCCCCTTCCTCCGGGCCTGCTGAGGACAGCCAGCAGCCCACACTGCCCCCTTGGGGTGTGTCTTCTTGAGAGCATTTTTGGACAGAGCCCCTGCTTCCTGCTTGCTCACAGGGTCAGGGGCTCCTGCTTCCTTCCCAGGCTGAGCGATCAGAACCTTGGCTGGGGTGTGGTCTATTGCTGGGGCTTCTCCTTCACATTTCCCGGAGAGAATCTGAGTCTCCGCCTTTCAGACCAGCTTCTGGAGGAGGGAAGGTGGAGGGCTGGGCATGCCGTGGAGGGCCCGGGCCCCAGGTCCACACGGGCCTGGTGTCCTCCTCATCTGGTCCCCTAGCCCATCTCTTCTGTGCCTTAGTCACATATGAAAGCTCCCCCTCCCTAGGCCTTCAGTCTATCCCAGACACCGCCTGTTAAGCTGCTGGCACTCAGAAGATCCTGCAGTGCTGGGCCAAGCGGCCTTAGGCCTCAGGGGTGGCCAGGGCCGCCCGTCCCCTGCCCACCTCTGCACCGTGCCCCTGGAGCATCCCCGGGCCAGAGCCCCCGTGCAGGCTGGGCTCACTCAGTGGGCACTGCCTGTGTGTACAGGCAGGGCGGCCCTCCCCAGCGGTATTTGGGCTTGGGCTGCAGCAGCCTGGGGAGGGGGCAGACTGAGTGAGGAGGGCCCAGCTCCGTGGCTTCGGAGCGTCACTGTGGAACCTCTCCTTTCGGCCACTGCTGGAATGAGCTGTGCCGAGGGTCGGGTGACGGCTCCATCCCAGTCATGCTTCCGGGCTCTTGGCCTTTGTGACCAAGCCAGCCCCCTGGGGGTACAGCGGCCTGCTTGTGGGGTGCCGGAGGCCAGCTTCTGTCTGGTGGGCTTGGCCAGCCAGTACTGAGCTGCGGGTTGGTGCAGGCTGTCCGAGAATGATCTCTGTCCCCACTCCCACTATTTCGTCTCACAAATCGGTTTCTCTGATTCCCCTTCCCGGCCAAAGTGCGCAGCTGACTCCCTGCCCGCAGCCTCTGCCCACCCAGGCTTGCCCTCCAGCTCAGCGGCAGGGAGCCCGCGGCCCCTGGGGAGATGGGGCTGGGAACTCGTGCCTGACCACGCTACCCCTTCCTCCTAGGATTCATAACCTACCTTTTTTTTTTTTTTTTCCCTGATAGAGTAGCTCTTTGTACATAAAAAATACTTGAAAAATTAACTGTATGATGTATGAGAGACAGAGCCCCTAGTTTTGTATCTCGCTTATGACTGCCATGAGCTGCACCGGAAAGCCGCTCTATTTTGGTCTCTGACATTTTAAATGCGTGACAGAAGTGAGCAAATAAAGTGAGAAAGAAATATATATATGAGATAATATAGATTGTATTGAAATCTCCTCTGCCTGTGGGTGAGGTTTTTTTCCTTCCTCTCCCCACCCCTGTGGGTGTTTTGGGGGTGGGCTTCGTGGCATGGGCAGGGGTGTCGGGAAACCCTGGTCCTTCCACCATGTAACGTGTAGGTGATGGGGGGATTCATGGTGTCAAGAGACTAAAGTCGGGGTCCAGACCCCCAGTGGACAGTGTTTCCCCTTCCCCACATGGCCGGCAGGACATGGTCCGGCCTTGGTCACCAAGTGCCCACCCACTGGCAGGCCCCTTGCTGCAGGTGTCTCTCCAGGAGTTGAGGTTTCCTAGGGTCCTCACTCTTTCCAAACTGTCTCCCTGCTTCCCTGAGCCCACCCTCCACCGTGGGACCCTCGGTGCCTCCCCCAAGGGGCAAGGCCTGGAACGGAGCCTGCTGGACAGTGGGCACTGCCCCTACTCACGAGGGCAGGTGTCCTGCCGCCACCCCCGCATGCCTGCCCGGGCCTGGGTGGGGGGTGCGCCTGGCTGCGCTGACTTAGGCACTCAGGAATGCAGCGGGGGCGGGGAAATTCCCAGCCTCAGCTCATCCCTCCTGCAGCTTCCTGCCGCCTTTTCCACAGGCGTGTGAGCTCAGCATCTCAGGTCGGGGTGAGGACTGTGGGCTCCAGCTGGAGTGGTAGGAAGGCCTGTGGACCACGCCCACCCACGTGGTTGGGCCTTTCCCCCACGATCACATTCTGCGACCTCTCCCAGCCCTGCTCTCTTCACCCCCATTCCCAGCCTCAGAGCAGCCTTCACTGCGGTGGCGCCGTTTACTGTGTGTTCAAGCCTGCAGCCCTCCAGGTCCCAGTGCTGGTCACACCTATGTCTTCAGAGTACCTTTCCAGCACGCATGGGTAAACCGAGGCTGCAAGAAGCTAAATAAGTCATCAGAAGTCACACAGCTAGGAAAATGCTCACGTAGATTCAAACCCCGGTTTTCCTGAGCCACAGTGCACTCCGTCTGTCTGGGCCTGGGATGAGGTGCTGTTGCGTTTTAGGTCTGCGGGCTGGGACCGAGGAAGCCACTTCTCTCCCTGCCTCCCTACTCCTTCCAGAACGTGAGGGAAGTATTTTCTGCCTTCCTGCAGAAAATCAGACCTCGATGGAAAAGTGCCAGAAAGATCACTCTTCAATCTGGGAGTTTTCCTCTCTGGTGGGACTGTGTTGTCACTGAAGAGACGCCCAGGAAATGTAACTCTACACTTCCCTGTGCCCCTGGCTTCGTCTTCGCCAGGAAGGGTCCTCGGCTCAGGCACCAGAAGGAAGGACAGATGTTTACGCACTCCCTGTCCAGGTGTCCCCCTCCAGCCCACCCCCAGCCCATGCAAGAGCTAGTAATGATGGTGCGTAGCTTCTTTGTTTGTTTTTTTAATCTGAACCCAAGGATATGTTTGTTGATTTTATTTTATTTTTTAAGATTTTATTTTCATTTATTTATTTTTAGACAGAAGGGAAGGGAGGGAGAAAGAGAGGGAGAGAAACATCAATGTGTGGTTGCCTCTCACGTGGCCCCCACTGGGGACCTGGCCTGCAACCCAGGCATGTGCCCTGACTGGGAATCGAACCGGCGACACTTTGGTTCGCAGCCCCGCGCTCAATCCACTGAGCTACACCAGCCAAGGGTGTTTGTTGATTTTAGAGGAAAAAAACATCAGCGCCAGAGGGTTGGGCTGCCCCCCCCGCCCCATGTGCACCCCAGCAAGGGACCAAACCCACAACCTGAGTGCCCTGACCAGGGATTGAACCCGAAAACTTTTGGTGTCGGGATGTCACTCTAACTGCCTGAGCCACCGGGCCAGGGTAGCATAGTTTTTATTTGCAAATTGGAGCAACCTTTTTAGGGTGGGGAAGCACAACTCCATCTTGGGCCCCTCATTTAGAACCCCCCCAAAAACCAGCACATACACTTCTTCACTGTGGAAAGAGAGAACTTGACTTTATTCAGAGTCTACAAAATACAGGAGGCGGGCAACTCGCTTACTGTATGTCAGAAAATAAATAAATTCTGGGGGCCGGGCAATTTTTTTTTAAACTTTTTTTTTTTGGTTGTTGCTATCCGGCTTTCCCTAAATATAAGATAAAATGTGACTTATTTGCAGATATAAAATATAAAGTCCAGCTCAGGGCCCCATGCCACTTTTCCCAGGGGTGGGCGCTAGGGCTCCAGCTGGAAAGAATAACTTAGATTCGTGCAATAAATAAACAGTGGGGAGGGGCGGGGAGGGGGCTGGGCTTCCCCAAACAATCAATGGTCAGCTCCCGCCCCGGGGTGGACAGTCACAGGGAAGAGGTGGGGTCCCCTCAGCCCAGGCTGTAAGACTACAGGATCTGTCCTCTCATCTCCCCTCTCTTCCATCTGCGTCACCTTCTCTCTCCTTCTGCTTCTCTTACCTTGGCTCACCGCTATCTCCCAGGCGGCAGAGGCCCTTCCACCCGGTTCAGCCCCAGCCCACTGTCCCCCTGACAACCACAGCTGGGATCTCAAGGCAGCAGCGGGAGAACCTGGCTTGGAGATCCAGTTCCACCACTAAGCGTATGCGGCCCATCCATGGGAGGCCTGTTTCCCCACCTGTTCACTGGGCTTCACCAGGTGATTTCCCCAGGCCCGAAGTGGGGGTGGGAGCATCAGCTTCCCAGCTGGACAGTCCCACAAGACAACTACAGGGCCAAACCTAGCGCTGCATCCCAGGAGGACTGGGAGGGGCCATTGGCACAATCTGAGCAAACAGTTTACAAAGTGAGGGATGGCCCTCTTCTCTTCAATGGCTCTTCTGTAACCTAATCCACTCAGTATCCCATCCTCCCTGTCTAAGAAGGCTGAACTTTCAGACCAGGGAGACCCTTGACGGAAACCCCACCCTACCTCCTCTCTCACCAAAGTCGCCCCTTCCCAGGGCTATTAGGTCCCAGTGTCAAGGGCTGTACGAGGAAGACAGGCTCTGGGGAGAGGACCTGTGATAACCACAGGGGCTGGTGGCTGCAGAGATGGCACCTAGGGACAGAGGCTGTGCTCAGGCACTTTGGGAAGGGAGCGGGGATCGGGGGGCGTGGTTTGGGAGTGAGGCGTGGTCAGAGCGGGCACTAGGAGCAAGCGGCGGGGGCGGGGCCGGGGGCGGGGCCCGGGCTCGGAGCCGACTTGACGATGGTGATGACGCTGGCGGGCGCCACTAGCGCTGCTGGCCCGCGGGAGGCGGAGACCGAGCGCGCGAAGCCCTGCAGGGCCTCGCACTTGCCGCGCAGGGCGTCGAGCTCCAGGCGCATGGCGGCGTTCTCGCGCGCCAGCTTGTCCACCTCGCGCTCCAGCTCAGACTTCTGCTTCTGCAGCTCCTCCTTCTGGCACACGCGCTTCACGCGGCAGCTGGCTGCGTAGCCGCGGTTCTTGAGGGTGCGGCGCCTCTGCTTGAGCCGCGTCACCTCCTCGGCCGAGAGCCCACGCAGGTGCCGGTTCAGCTCGCGCACCGACAGCCCCATCAGTGCCTCGTCGGACAGGTGCGGCGTGTTCTCGCTGAGCTCTCGCTTGATCTGCAGGCAGCACGGTGGACGCATAGGGAAACTGAGGCCCAGGGTCACGCCCGTGGCTGTGGGCAGTGAGCCCAGGACCTGGCATGCATCAGGTGCTGGGGATGGCTGCACACCTCCCCCACCATAGGCACAGAGGTGGTGACTGGACTTGTTCCAAGACCTCCAAGTGGGGCAGGTACCCGCAAAGGGAAACTGGGCCAAACCAGGATCAGAATTCACAAGGAGCCATCCCAGAGTTCAGCCAAATCCTGACCCAGGGACCAGGCCCGGATTCAGCCAAAGAAACCCTGGAAAGCGCCTCTAAAGGCTTGCAGCCCAGTGGACATTGTCCTGATGCAGAACCAGGTCCAGAGAGGGAAGTGACATGCCCGCAGGGGAAGTGGGGGACACAGCCTACGGCCAGAGCCCAGTCTCCTGGTTTCCAGCCGTGGTCTCCTCATGAACGTCTGATGCCTACTGGGCGGCCTTTGGGGATTCCAGGTACTGAAGGGGAAGTGGGTTGGGGAGCTCAGGATGGGGAGCTCAGTCAGGGCAGGGCAGGCGGGGGAGGAGGGGTTGTCGGGGACTGTGGGGGTGGGGGGAGGACTGGGGGCCACAGGGGCCGCCTTCTCACCTTCAGCGCTTTGCTGGATAAGGGATCCACAGACATGTTGGCAGAAGGTGCCCTCCGGGCTGAGACCTAGGGGAGAGAGGAGACCAAGGTCATTTTCTGTCTCCCCATGGCAGCTCTTCCTCATGTGTACCTTTGCTCAGGGTCTGTTTGGCTAAAGCACCCCCTGGTGTCCCATCATTTAATCCCGTTTGCTGACCTTCCTAATGGTCACCTCTGTTGCAATTATTTTATGTCTGATGACTTACTTGTTCATGGTCTGTCTCTCTCCCTCCAACCTCCCTTCCACCAAAATGTAAGTCCACAATGGTCAAGGCCTTGTCTGTCTTACCACCGCATCAATATGCCTAAACCAGCGTCCGGCACATAGTCAGTTCTCAGTAAGTGTGCACTGAGTGAGGGGACCCCCACCACCCCAGCCATTCCTCCCCACACGGGAGCCAGACATGTGTACTTTTTTTTAATTTTAAAAAATCTTTTCATTGAAGCACAAACTACATACAGAAAAATGCACAGAAAACACGTGTCCATGATATTTCAGAGTCCAACCAGCACCCCATCACAAGGCAGTAAATCCCGCCCCCTCCCCCCCTGCACAGACCTCCCTCACTCAGACCTGTGTTCTGGAAAAGCTTCCCCCACCCGGGGGCAGCCCAGAGCGAATTTGGCTCTGCCCTGGCACGTGCTTGGCACTGGGGAGACGTGGAGGGTACGTTCTGCGGGCCAGCGGTCATTGCTCTGGGCTGGGAAAGGGACTGTCTCCCGGAGTGCCCGCTCCTCCTCTGCTGATCCCCATGGGAATGTGCTGGAGGTGAGGAGCAGAGGAGGAGAGGACAGGAGAGCGACCCGAGACCAGCCTCCCGTCAGTCCTCACTAGGCAGGGGCTGAAACCCAGCCCCAGACCTCGGTGGCCTGAGCTGTCTGTGGGGTGGCCTCTGACCCATGCCGGCTGACCCACGCGACTCGCAGAGACACGGTGGGAAAATGCAAAGTACGCGGGCGTGAGGGCACCAGACATCCTGGGGCCTTTCAGAGGTTGTCCCACTTTGCCAGCTGTGGGGTTCCGGCGTATCGGTGAACCTCTCTGTGCCTCGGTTTCCCCACAGGTGACACAGGGTGGCCGTGTGTTAAGTCAGATCATGTTACTCCTCTCTCAGGACCCTCCCGTGGCTCCCATGTCACTTGGGTTACAGCCCAAGTCACCACAGCGGCTCATAAGCCACTACATGATGTGGTCTCAGCAAACGCCTGACTGTAGCTCCTGCTTCGCTCCCCCTCCGTCCCCCCATTCCAGCTGCACCCACCTCCTTAAACCTTCCTCCTTAGACCTTCCACACACGCGCTCCTCGGGGCCTGTGCGCCAGCTCTTCCACCTGCCCCGCATCCTCCTCCCTTAAATAGCCACAGAGTTTGCTTCCTCACTTCCTGCAGGTCTCTCTTCAAACCTCATGTTCTCACTCCATACCCGATCCACAGGCCCACACTCACGCACGCTCACACCCTCCCTCCCCCCTCTCTATGGCTTCTCACTCTGTGTATTGTAACTCCTATCACCCACATGCATTTTACCTATTTGTTCAGTGGCTGCCTCCCCATTAGCAGGCCGGCTCTGGACAGCAGAGGTCTTGTCCTGTGCCCTGCTGTATCCCCAGTGCTCAGAGTGGTGCCTGGCACAGAGCAGAAGCTCAAGTAATGGTTGCTGAGTGCTCAGCGTGACTCAGGCCGAGGTGGGGACAGTCCAGGGTTTCTTAGAAATCCCCCAGCACCTCCGGCCCACACAGCCAGGGGATCTGACACCCCAGAGGGAAGCGAGGACTGGCGTAGGAAAGGGAAGTTGGCGCTTCAAGAGATCCCCTGACAGAGGCAGCCATGCTGGCCCTGGGGTGAGGAGTCTTCGGAACTGCCCACGCCCTTGTGGTAGAGCTGAGGGGGAAACTGAGGCCCAGAAAGTCCCAAGTCAGGACCCTAACCTGTTGTCACAGACCCCACCTGGAGACCCTCATCCACCCCCCTGCCAATGCTACCCTTCAATGCAGGCCGCCTTCCCCCACCGCCCCCACCCCCCAGGAAGGTCCTGGTATGTCTGCTCGTCCTACACACTGCGCTCAGAGGGTCTTTCCACCACGTGAGTCTGACCATGTCGTCACCCAGATGCAGACCTGCCATGGCTCCCTATTACCCTGGGGACAGGGCCCGGGCCCCCCACATGCTCCCGGGCTCATCTCCCACGCTCTCCACCTCTGCTCTGCGTTCCAGCCGCGTGGGGTTTCTCTCACTGCCTCCCACCCCACGCTTTCTTGCCTCTGGGCTGCCCCACACCCTGTGACACTTCTCCCCTCCGTTATCTGACAGATTCCTATTTATCCTTCTTCTCTGGGTGTAGACATCTCCTCCTCCTCCAGGAAGCCCTCCCTGACCCCTAGGGCTTGTAAGGCATTCCCCTGTGTTGTAACAGTCTGTTTCCTTCTCTGCCCACCAGACAGGGAGCTCCACAAGCAGGAACCAGGCTGAGGCAGGTCTGGGTGCTGAGGCCACCAGGTGGGCCTGGCAGAGAGCAGGTACCAGTGAGGGGCGGATGGGTACAGTCTCTGACACCGTCCGTCACCTAGCTTGGCAGTGTCTGAACCAAGTGCCAGGCCCAAGCCCAGCTGAACCCTATCGAGAGAAAAACCTCCTGGCTGCATCTCCAATTCTTCCTCCTTTTCATCTGTCTCCTGGCATTGGCATGGCAGGGCTGGTACCAGATGCCAGGAGGAGGGGACAGGAGCAGAAAGGGCTCTGTCCTCAGGATGCTTGGCCTCCCGGGTCGGGCATGGGAAATAAGGAAAGGAGCACTGGATTAAGAGTCAAGGCTGGGTTTGAGTCCCATCTCTGTTTTCCAGGCTGTGTGACCTTGGGCAAGCTACTCTACCTCTCTGGATCTCCACCTTCTCGTCTATAAAAATAATACCTGCTCTCAGAGTTTTGGTGGAGCCAAGGGTGGAAGTCAGTGAGCATCTGAGGGGTCATGAGAGAAGCGGAGTCTGTCCAGGAGGGGCCAGGCCTGCAGCAATCACTGGGATCTCACTTCTACTCAGCATCTCCCCGCTGGCTGGGGTCACACAGGAAAGGCCCCCACCTCCTCGCTTTATGATGCAAGGGGAGGAGAAGACCCAGGGAGGGACATCTCTAGCCTGAAGTCACACAGCAGGTGAGTGGCTGCCTGCCCCCAGACCAGGAGGGATTCTGAACACTGAGTCCTGGTCCTCCCAACAGCCCTGTGATATAATGCCCAGAGAGGTCAGTAGAGCAGTCCAGGTCACACAGCTAAAATGGGGCGGCACGCAGGACTGAGGCCACATGCCTCTTCCCAGTAGGTCCTTCACAGGGCACCCTCTGTGTTTCCCACCTCTGTGGAGAGGAGGCTGGACAGGCCGGTCTCCAAGGTCTTGCTGCGGGGACGCGCCAGGATTCGTGTGGGGTCTGCCAGGGATAGGCGAACGCATGCAGACAGCCAGGCCACCTTGCTGGCTGCTGGGGGAGTTGGGTGTCAGGTGACACCGGCAATCTGGGCGATATGGAGAGACCTGGTGGCAGAGGGGAAGCCTCTCCCTACATAGGTTAACTGAGAGTCTGTTGGGTGCTGGGTGCTGAGCATTGGGTGCTATGGCTGATGCAGAATCTTGGGGGCTTGGCCCCTTGGACAAGTCATTTCTCCTCTCTGGGCCTTGGTTTCCTCACCTGTAAAGTGGGGACGATTACAGGAGCTTTAGTGTGTAAAACACAAGTGACTCAGACAAGACCTGCAGTGGCGGGTAGTTGACCTCTCTCGCCATCATCCCCCCCCCCCCCCCCCCCCCCCCGCCCGTTCTATAAAATGACTAAAGGTCCCACCCACTGGGCCGGCTGCAACTCTGAGTACTTTTAGGCCCTAAGGAGGCTCTAAACCTGTTCTCTCCTTTCCTCCTCCTCCTCCTGTCTAGCCTCAGCCCCCTCACCCACATCCTGGATGTCAGCTGAGACACTCATGTTTGCCCAGGAATGTCCCTAGCTCAGCAAAGTCAGGCAATCACAGAAAGTCACAAGAAGGGGGAACTTTCTGATAACCTCAGGCTTTCAGCCTCCAGCCCCAGGCCAGGGGCTGCTATAAACCACGGGGCTGGGCCCTCCACCAGGCAGCCTTGGCCAGTATGATGGGTAGACCTTGGGCCTGAGACAGTGGCTGATCCAACCTCCTTGTTCGCTCACTGAGACAACTGAGCAGCTGTTTGGTGGCAGTGGTGGGCCGCAACCCAGGAGTCCTGACCCCCAGCTCAGGGCTCTTTCCTCAGTGCCAGCCACACCACACACACACACACACACACACACACACACACACACACACACACACACACACACACACACACAGCTTCTTCCCTTTGACGCCAGCAGAGCAACCTCCAGGGGCTGCAGGCTCCTAACATTCTTTTGGAGGCGCAGAGAATAAACTTACTCTTAGGAGATTGACAGCTGCCCCGCCCAGTCTGCAGCCACAAGACCTCCCATAGTCCCCTCCCCCCCGCCCCCCCCCCCTCAGTCCATTCCAGGGACATCCTGCAGACGGCCCACCGCTGGCACGGGCTCCTCTCTGGCTGCTGAACCATTTTGCTTCCTCTGTGAGGACAGAGGGAAAAAATGTGTTTTCCAGGGCCTTGGCAGCCAGTACTGGTGGAGCCTCCTCCCTGCTGGAAAGGGGAGAGAAGCTGGGAGGGCTCAGCACCTCAGGAAAGTGGGAGCCAGGGGAATCCAGCTCCAGTTCTGCAGCCCACTCACACCCACTGTATGACTTCAGGTCCGCTGTTCCCTCTCTGTGGGCCTCACTTTCCCAATAGGCCAGATCCCCACCAAGCCTAAGGTACCTTCTAGCCTGACAATCAGAGTTTAGAGTGTCAGATTCTGGCTTGGAATGGAGCCCCAGGACCACTAGCAGAGTGGAGGTCCTAGAGAAAGAGAGGAAATCAGTGAAGGCTTCCTGGAGGCAGGGGCATGAGAACAACCTCAGAGACTATCAGCTTTGACTATTCCTCTGCTCAACCCGCACAGCCAGGGACCACTTCCTCTTTCAGTTCAGCTGTGACCATAGCCACCTCCTCACGGGCTTCTAGTCTTGCCCGCCTCCACCTCTGACCCCACCATCTATTTTTCCCTAAGGACTGTCAGAGGATCATTACTGACACAAACCTACAAACCTATGTTCAGCCCATTTCAAAACCCTGTGATGCCAGCCACCCCCCTAGCCCACAAAATGGAGTCTTCAGGCTTCAATCATGATCTTTGTCCACTATCTCCCAGGATCCTTTTAGACCCGGTGCTCATTCATTCATTCTGTCAGCCAATGCCAAGAAGCACCTACTCTGTGCCAGGCCCCGAAGGCCCTGAAGGGCCAAGGATGAATCACAGCCTCTGCCCTTTAGGGCTTCACAGACCATCATCACTCACTCCATCTGACAACCTGGCTCACTGGTCACCTCCTCAGGGAAGCCTTCCTTGATTGCCCTGGGTAAGTTGAAGTCCTGTTACTGGCCTACCTTGGGGATACTCTGGGTGTGGTTCCAGACCACCGCCATAAAGCAAGCATCGCAATTAAGCAAGTTGCAGGAATTTTTCGGTTTCCCAGTGCATATAAAAATTATGTTTACACTCTACTATAGTCTATTAAGTGTGCAAGAGCATTATATCTAAAAGAAAAATGAAAATTATTAGAAAAGACTTTGTTTCTAAAAGATGCTAACCATGATTTGAGCCTGTTGGAAAAATGGCGCCGACAGACCCGCTCCATGTTGGGTTGCCAAAACACAGTGTCTGCAAAGTGCAAATTTTAAAGCAAAGCACAAAAACATGAGGTGTGCCTATCCTGTATACTTGCAAGCCACAGGGACTTCCCTCTCATACCACCCAGCTCCGCTGTGGTTTTGTATTTATTTAGTCTGGCAGCTCTTCCTTCAACTTTGCCTCCTCTCGTCAACTATAAGCTCCCAGAGGGCAGGCTGCAGGTCTGGCTTGGTCAGGGTCTCACCGCCAGCATCAGTCCATGACAGGCCCCCTGGCAATGCCGGCTGAAAGCATCAGGACTGAGGGAGGCACAGGGGCCACGGGAGCCCACGTGGGGTCCCAGGCGTGACCCCGTGGGAGGTTAAGGCTTTCAGTGCTAGCTTTCCACCAGCCCACCCAGCCGCTTCCCCTTGTCCTCTGACCCCCTGCCCTACTCAGGGATGTTTCCTGCCCAGCTTTGAGGATGGACCCAACTGGTTCTTGTGTCCTGAGGGCCACATCCCTTCCTCGAGCCCCACACATTCCCGGTCATCCCTGGCCTTGGCCTGGGGCTGTGGCTCTGCTTTCTCTCCCACAGTTCTCCTGGAAAGAAGCCTGTGTGTAGAAGCTGCCGTACCTCCCCCTTTGTGCCCCCATCCTGCCACCTGGATGTCACCGAGCTCCTGCTGCAGTTGGGGATACTGAGGTTCCCCACTGTGGCAGCAGAACTCACCAGGGCTCAAAAAGTCAAAGTTAAAAGATCATCTGGTTCTTCATCCCAGCAAGCCCCACTGACCACCCCACAGGATTCTGTAGCCCTGTGGCTGGGAAGGGGGGGGCAGCATAGAACCAAGGAACCCCGAGCCCCCAGCCCATCTCTCAGACTGCCGGGCTAAACAGAAGCTTTCTGCAGGGCTGATAAAGGGGATTAGGGCTAGGGTGGGCCCCCGCCTCCCACACATTAGCCCTTCGCGCACTGAGACTACCTGTCCCACTACCTGTTGACCATGCCTTCCCAGGATGAGGCTCTGGGAAGTCCAGCTGGCCCAGTCCCTCAACTAGATCCTCAGGTCCAGCCATCAACAAGTATGTCAGACTAGTCCCGCTTGTAAGTGAAACTACCAGGAGGACAGAAACCAGCTCCACCCCATCCTCCCGTCTCACCTCCCAGACGCAGCAGGTACGGGCTCCAGAACCCAGAGCAGCCACCTGATAGAGGAAGCCCAGGATTCCTTCCTGCCTGCCGCTTGCTCTGGGTGTCCACTTCCTCCCGAGACTGAAGGGACGGGCGACCCTGGGGATGAAGGACAGGCCAGAGGGTCCACCTGCCTCACCCCCAGCCCTGCGCAGCCTGGTCTTTTATAGTTTGTCCCACCCTGTGGCTGCAAGCTTGGGCTCAGGGCAGGGGACAAACATCGATGTCACATGGCCCTAGCGCTGGGAAACTCCGCGACAGCAGGGGCTGCGCCAGCGCCGCTAGTGGGAAGGGGACGGTCTGAGAAATCCCAGACTCCGTGTGACCACTAACGGGCCGCTTCCCTAGCTCAGGTCCCCATTCCGCGTTCACTCATTGGGCGCACTCCTTCCAGGGTACGCACCGCTGGTACACAGGCCCCAGGGTTCTCAGCCGCCTGGGAGTGCGCGGTCTGCCTCTCTCTCCCTCCCTCCACAGTACACCTCGCGCACACGCATCAGGCAGGATACTCAGGACGCAGGCCAGGGAACACACACACACACACACACACACACACACACACGCACACACACACGCCCTGCGTAAACAAACCGAGCACGCCCGGCTGGCGGGCAGCAGTCCAGGGACTGTTCTCACCGAGTCACGTACGTGCACACACCACCCCGGCCCCGCCTGGGCAGACGCCGACGCTCGCCAGCCGGCGATGCCCCTTCCCGCCGGGCTTCGCTGCCCCCAGGCAAGCGCCCCCGGAAAAGGCCCATCACCTCCGCACCCCGACAAGCTTGCTCCTGCCCCTGCTCGTTCCCCGGACTTTTGCGCCCCCGCCAACCGTCCTAGCGGTGGGTACACTGGAGGGCAGACTGAGCCGGCCTCGGCGCCCCGCCCCGGGCACGTACCGCGGATAGCAGACCTTGCTGCCTCGGGGCCTCGCGCGCCGGTGCCTGTCCCAGACCCGCGATCCTCACCCTTCTCTCGATCCGCTTCTCCTGGTGGCCCTGGAACGCGCGGGTCCCGCTGCCGTCTGGGCTGCTGTCCAGCCTGCGCCCTGCTCCGTCTCCCCTCCGGTCCCAACTGCTGCTCGCTCCAAACCTGGCTCCCGACAGCGACGAGCTGAGTTTTGTTGTGGGGCGGGCGGCGCAGGAGGCCGCTGCGAAGTTGTAAGGCGAGCTTCCCGGAATTACTCACTCACAGGATTCCTTTCATTCATAAAAACCCAGTCATGCGGTGACGTCACCTCCCGGAGCGCCTCTGGGCTCCTCAGCTCCGCCCCGCCCCGCCCACTTAGGCCCCACCCACCCCCTAGGCCCCGCCCCAGGACTCTCAATCCCTATTAGGCTGGTTGCCTTCACGTGACACCTCACGAACGCCGCGTGGGTGAAGGTGTCATTTGGCTCATTTTACAGTCGACAGTCCCAGACCTCTTCTTTCGACCTACACCTTCTGCCACGATGATCTCATCCGATCCCGTGGTTTTAAATGCCTTCTACATGCCCGTGAGCTCCAAATTTGTATTTCTAGAGCGAAAACGCTTCTCTGAGTTTGACCTGTTATTCAAGTGCCCACTGCCCCTTCCACGTGGGTGCTACATGGGGACGGCAGACACTCACTACACAGACAAAATCCACTCTGGATGTCACCCCTACCCCGGCAACCCTCACTCTCCGTCTCCCCCGTCTTAGTTTTCAAGCCCAATCCGAGGAGCCCTGCTCCACCCCTTTTTCTCCCTTCCTCCCGGCGTCAGGGATCCGCCCGTCTCTGCCTCCAACACGATTCTGCACCTGACCACCGCTCCCGACTGCTCCCGACCCCCAGTCAGTCCTACCACGCAGCCCGGACACCATCAACTTATCTGGACAGCGGGCACAGCCTCCTGAAGGCCTCCCCATTTGGTTCCCAAGGGTTTTCTTCACACAGCAAATGACGTTTTCCTTAAAGCAAAGATCGGATTGTTCCATACACTCCCATCCTCTCCCCAGCCTCCCTGCGCATTTAGAATATAAACTACACGCCTCCCTTTGGCCTACAGGGCACGGAGCCATCTGGCCTCTTGCCAGCTCTCCAGCCTCACCTCCTGCCCCTCTGCCCTCACCCCTGCTCCTCAGCCCACTGCCCTTCCCACTGTTCCTCAAACACACCACGCTCACTCCTGCTACAGGTCCTTTGCGCTTGCTGCTTCCTCTTCTGTTCACCGCCTGGTTCCTTCTCATCTTTCAGGTCAACACAGATGTCGCTGACCTCCCAGCTGAAGGAGTCCCCACCTGTGAAGTCTGGTTTTTCTATAACCTTGATAACTCCATGGGGTGTCGTTCTGGCCACGTGTTTGTTTCCTGTTTAGTGTCTTCCCTCCCCGACCAGATGTTTCATCCGAGTGGAGGCTTCTCTATCTTGTCCACCACTGCGTGTCCTCTGCCCAGGGCACGGGCTAAGCCCTCAGCTGAGAAGATAATGTTGAGGAAATAAATGAGTGGAGGCTCAGAGGAGTTAAGTGACTTGCCAAAGTCTCACGGCTCAAAAAGTACAAGAACTGAAATTCGAATCCGGTCCGGCTGGTTCCTGGTCCAGACGTTCGGGGTCATGCCCCACCGTGTAGGGCCCGGCATAGATGGAGGGATGTGTTCAGTGCCTTGGCCCCTACCCAGAAGAGGCAGCTTTGGGGGCCAAGTGGGGGAGTATGGCCACTTACTCTGTCTTGCCTTTGCTGTTTCCATTGCCGGAAGTGCCTGCCACTGCTCCAGAAACTATCTCTTCTGTGTAGCTGACATCAGAGCCCTCCCTCATTCTACTGTCCAGGGGACAGGGCCTCCCCAGCCAGGAGGGCTTGTGTAGAGCCCCGGTCCCCAGCAAGTCTTCCCCTTCCCTTGACAGAATGTAATTCGATGTCAGAGCCCTAGTTATGCTGTCCTGCCTCCCAGCCTTGGTCCACCTGGGGTTGCGACATCTATTCCGCCCCTGCCCCCCGCCCCCACACAAAGGCCTTGGGTTTCATTTGCAACTGGTCCACGATGATGATGAGGCACCTTTATCGGGACCTGAATCCCTCCTGACCATTTCCCCCCAAAA